>ML802986.1:210547-242284 GCA_009831015.1 Picea engelmannii
CATGGTTGCCCCTAACCTTGGTGATAAGGACCAATCAATGTTGAAAACCCTCATTGTAATGGTAGGTGAGAAAGCTAGAACAAGAGACCCTCCTACCATATTTTCCTTCTCGTAAGGCTCTGAATTGAATTAAAAGAGGACCAACAATAAACCATAAGAAGCCTGAGAAATCTTGCATGTAGGAGATGATGTTGTTATTGTATATTCATTAGAGCACCCTCTAGAGTAGCATGTATGTTGCTTCAGAGGTGAAAACACTAATTTAATTCCCTTTCCTTTTCATTGGCTTAACGAAACAAGTGTCGTGGGATGAGTTGGTCATCATAAAATCCTTGCATGTCATGGGACGGGGAGAGTGGAACTATGGTGGATCGACCTCCCCTTTGTCTTGAAAACCCCCTTTGTAAACGAACCCCTAGATTGGCCTTGTTATCTACTTTTGTGTTGAGGGTTCAAAGAACATGGAAGAACTTGAAATGTCAAAATTAACTTATCACCAAGATGACACTTTGACAAATTCTTGATAACTTTAGGTTTGTTGAAAGAATTCGATGAAAGAAAGACCATAAAATCATTATTGAATCACCAATCACTGTAGCCTTTCAAACTCCTTTGTCTCTAATAATAATTATGCCTTCTAAAACTACAAGCCTTCTAGCTTTGTTAGGCTTTATAGCATTTCCCACATTCCAAGTAAATTAGATGTCCTTTCAACCGATGTCCTTTCAACCATCAAAATCAGAGATAACCTTTTCCTATGCCTAGCACTCCTTTTTTTTTCTTGCCTATACATTAAAACTAAAAAATCACAATAAAAATTGACCAAGATAACTATAGTAGCACCTCACCTAAATTATAAAGTGACCATGATATGGTAAATATCAAAACCGTTGGAATCTCATAAAGTTTACTAGGCTTCTCTTTATTGGGTAAAAGTGAAAACTTTGCGTAAAATAGATGAAAACCATTGGAATCTTGTAAAGTTTACCACGATTCTCTTTCGCTGTCAAAAGTGAAAACTTTCTTTATCTAGGAAGAAATAGATGCACTAGAAAACTTTCATAATTTTCCACTACTTTAGACAAGGAAACATCAACTTTACCATTTTCTAATTGTCTCGAATCTGGGAACATCAAACAACTGGATCATTTTATGGGAATATCAAGGACCATTTTAGACATTAGGAGTATTATAATTTTTTTAAATAATATTTAAATATTAATATAAATAAATTTTGATTTGATTAAAATAAATATTTATTTTAATAATTTGAATTTTATTTTATTGTATTCTTTATAATTTTATTTAAAAAATTTACACGTCTCAAAAACTTGAAACCACTTAGTAAATTCTTTGAAAAGTGACACTATAATTCTTTAGAAAGTGGAAAAAAAAGTGTTCACACACAACATACTGAAATTCAAAGATATTTCAATCAATAATTATTGATTGACTCCACTTCAGTGAAGTAGTTGAAAATTTGAAACATAATTCCTTTAAAAGTGAAAAAGTTTTGACAAATAATACAATAAATACAAAATTACTTTGATGAATAATTATTGATTTTGAGTTGGAAAGCTTAAGGCTTTTATATAATTATGAGTTTTTAAGCATCTTCAATGTGGTTGGCGGTTAGTAATGATATGTATTCATTATGATGCGTTTATAATTTTTTTATTTATTAATTTATGTTATTTTTTAAATTATTTTTTAAAATAAAAAAGATGAAATTTAAAAACATATTTGTTTACTTGTATATATATATATATATTTAAAAATAATGTTAATCTTATTCATATGAATGTTAGTTTATTGGTAAGATTTTCAAAATCATTGGACATATATTTCTTTTAATGTTAACAATAAATGTGGATGCATTGAGATACACATTACATATATTAATTTTATGATTGTGTTGGACACGTATCTCTTGAATTGCATTGAATATGTATCATTGTGTTAGACCAGGTTGATGAATTTATAAGAGATGTTATTTGTGAATGTTGGGAAACATTTTTTGGTTTCTGGTTTTCTTATAAGGTTTTCCATCTATATTGTTTTACTGAAATAAGTTGAGTTGAATATAGGACATTTTTGTTAGTTGTTAGAATATTAAGGTTTTTTTGTTAGTATTTGGAATATTAGATTTTTTACTTCTTATTTTTTAATTCATTTGGTTTGATTTAAACACTAAGAAAGGTAGGAAGGAAAGTCTTTTAATAATCCATATTTAATAACTTGTTTCTTTAGTGTTTTGACCTTTGTAATTTTTGTGACTAGAAAGACATGCATCTCTTTATGCTAGCATTCACTAGGTATAATTGTGTTGGACATTATCTTTGTATTAGTGTAAAATGTTCAGTTAGATCTAATGCACTTTTATTAGTGATTGAAATATTAGGTTTGTCACTCATCATCTTTCTAGCTGATTTGATTTGATTTAGACAAGCACGCGATTTGAAGGAAAATCATAACATGGAATTGGTTGGGTTGTTTTTGATAAAAGGAAATGTCGCTATAGTTTGGCTTCCTCAACCACAATCAAAATGATAAATTTGTACACCTCACACTTGTCATTTCTAACACTGGGAAACCACTTGGAGAACCTATGTAAGGAAATGAGGCTTGGAGGCTTGTTATCTTGGATTTGTGACCAACTAGTTATTGTTTGGGGCTCACCCCCAAGGACAATAAGCACCTGCACCCAATGCAAACATCATTCAAATTATTACACGAGGTATGTTCTTTGTTATGTGTGTTAGATGGCTAAACTTTATTATTGTTTATGGATTTATTCCAATAGAACAACTTCTAACATTTACCTAGTTGGCGGTTTTGATAACCATAGAGATTTAGGGCAATTTTGACAATGGGCCTTACCCAATTTCAAGTTAATTTTTGTATAAAAAGTTTTTGTGTACATTATTTGTTTATATTAACAATCAAAGGAAACATTTTATTCAAAAGTACAAAATAAGTCAATTGTGGCTTGCTAGGTTGGTGAAAGCAGGGAGCTAATATAACCCCTAGAAGGTTTTAAGTTTCATTGAGTGACATGTTAATGCTTGTGCTCATGCTTATGGATGCAAACCAATGCATGCAACAACAATTGGAGCCATGTGCAAATATTTGGTGACTTTGATAGAATGGATACCCCACTCATGACTACTTAGCCAAAAGTGATTGAATTTATGCAAATGGTTCCCGTGTAATGCCAAATCTAGGCACATTAGCCTCATTGTGATAAGATGAAGCCAATTCAAAAGAAAATAATGTGTTGGGCATTTATCTCTTTGTGTTAATGTTTTATGTGGCTAAACCAAGATAAAAACTCTTAGTAACATGCTCTCCACACTTTCCATTCTTAGCACATCACTCTTTGTTTTTCCATTTTCCTCACAAGTTGGGAGAACTGCAACATTTGTAGCATTATCAAGTTGTGTTAGATGGAACAAAAGCTAAGCTTTTCAATGCCAAACTCTATCTCATAATCTTTCAAAAGTAGGCTACGTAACAAACCATGGATTGCTCCTCTATCATTAGAATCAACATGATTGCAATGATGAGCACACAAAACATCCAAAAGAGGAGGGTGAGGTCGAGAAAGTACCATATTCACCTTGCAACCATTTAACCATTATGTTAGTAGGAGGCCTATTACCTCTAGCTGTAGTCTAAATGCGCTGCAAATTGGACTCAAAATAACGAGAAGAGAAACCAGTATTTTTGGCTTGAAATCCAACAAGAATCATATTGGATGAAAATCCAAATATCAAATGTTAACATTGTACAATCTAGTTGTAATAGGGGTATTTGAGGGCACTTAATCTATTTATGCATTAAAAAGAGCAATTTCATCAATCCAAAATTTCAATTTTGGCAAAGACTGTCTGTCCGGATTTTGGGGATAGCAAACCAGAAAAAGGTCAAAAATGTAGAATGTTTAGACTTCTTTATTACCTCTATGAACAACCATTAGCATAAGGGTCATGGTATGTTGGGACTTCTATGCTATAACCAATGTGAGATAACAAACAAGAAGAGAGGAGATTTTAAACTCATAGAAACTATGGAGTAACTTACTAATCTTGTAGCAAACAAACCCTTTCTAGCAACAAATCTTATAAGATTTCGATAGAAATTTCAAGCATGGGTAGAATTCTACCATGACCCAAGATCTGTGCATGGTGGAGCATTACCCTTGGGGGTTTCGCCCAATTTTGAATCACCCAGATTGAAAAAAATTAGATAGAGTTTTGGGTTTATGGAAACTTTGATTTTCTATATCGTTGGATTCCCACAAATGGAGGGAAGTTTGCTACAAGATTAGATGGCTCCTAAAAACTATTCCAAAATGAAAAACACAAAGTCTCCAATTAATTATTATCTTGTGTATTACTAAGAGTGCTATCTAATCTTGCAACAAACTTCCTTCTAATTGTCAAAATTAAGCGATATATAAAATCATAGTTTCTATTTCTATGAAACTCTAATCTATATTTTATGATCTAAATTGATTTAAAATTGAGAAAAACTTTAAGAACATTGCACCACCATACACATATCTTGAAATATGGTAAAACTCTTCTACTACCTACCATTACCATTTGTATCAAACTCTTATCAAATTTGTGGTCAAAATTTTTTTTTTTTCCATTTGTATCAAACTCTTATCAAATTTGTGGTCAAAAATAATTTTTTTTACTATAAAATTAACTTACTCTATTCTTTAAGTGTTTATTATTCATAGATTAACATTTCCCAAGAGCAAGGCTAAGCAAACATACACTTTCATCAAAATTCTTTTTCAAAAAATTAGTTATAATATTTAAAAAGTCTACTACACTCAATTCTAGAGATTAAGATAGGGTTGCTGAGTTTAAATCCGAAAAAGTAATAAATAAAAAATGGAAGGTAATAAATTAATTAAAATGTACGCTCGCATTTGCTTGGGCCGCTTTGACTTTGGAGTTTGTGGAGGGGCGGTGACCATTGGCCGACGCACAAGTGGTGGGTGACCGCCGTCTTGACGGCGCGAGAACGGCGTCAGAATAACGTCGTCACTGGCCAGTCATTGTCAACTTGCGGTGAGTTGTCAAAGGAAGGAAAGTCGGCCGGGTGAAAACGATATTTTCGGAAATCCACCCGCAGTAAATGCGACCCAGATGCAGTAAATTCGCGAAAACGACCCCCCGGGTGGAGGTGACCCGCTGCCGTGTACGGCGGGCTCGCGTTGCGTCACGGCGTAACCGTGCGCAAAATGGAGGGGAGCGTGTGTACGTGCGAGAACCGCGCGCGGAACCGTGCGGAATCTCGGGCAGAGGACACTTTGGCTCACAAAGTAAAAGAAAGAAACAATAGAAAGCC
The DNA here is from genome assembly GCA_009831015.1 of Picea engelmannii. NCBI lineage: Eukaryota > Viridiplantae > Streptophyta > Pinopsida > Pinales > Pinaceae > Picea > Picea engelmannii. Next base: position 215,915 of record ML802986.1, read on the forward strand.
TTGCCTAGAGAAATTTGCAGAGCCCCAGAAGAAAAAAACACTGAAAACCACCAAAATCCTTCCAGAGGTCGCGGGTTCGAGATCGATGGAGTTGAAGGACGTTCTCAGGGCGCGATGAGTATCTCCGTGAGCTCGGAATTGTGAAATCCTGCCACCGCTTGCTGTAATTTGGTATGTAGGGGGAAAATCTTTGATCTTTGTTATGTAGGGTTTGATTGAATTTCAGTGTTTTGTATTAGAATGCAAGGTGGTTATGAATTAGACAGACTTAGCCGGGGGATTTGTTGTTTTGGATGCAAATTTAGCAAGAAATAGTCTTGTTTTGCCGCATCATTTAATACTTTAGTGCTATAAATGGAAACTTGGGGTTTGGAAAGGATACTCTGTGTGTGCGCGCGTGTGTTGTAAAGGGGAGGTTCGGTCTGGAAGAAAGGGGAATATAATAAAGCTCTTGCAGCCATGTTGGACGGCCAGGGCTGTTTGTTGCCACGGATTTTACCGAGTTCCTGTGACCAACTAGAGCAACAGCAGAAGAATCAGCGTTGGTACTTTTTGACATATGTGGTTGAGTTTCCTAAGATCAAGGGCGGGATGGATGGGAAAGGCAAGGAGGGGGTTTTTAGGGATTTTCCGCATCGGAAAACGAGGAGATTGTTGAGGTCTCAATGTCAATCTAGGTCTAGGATCTGCAATTTTCCTGCGCCATCGTCCTCTGTTTTCTGTCAGCCGGAATCTGCTGACTGCTCTTCTGGGCAGCAGAAGAGGGGATCTTGTGAGGGATCGGATGATTATATTATTCCCGGACTCTATGATGAGAACATGGCGAGGAATTGCTTTGCTCAATCATCGAGATCGGATTATGGTGCACTGGCTTCGGTGAATCAAAGGTTGAATTCGCTTGTTCGAAGCGGGGATCTTTATGTTTTGAGGAGACAGCTTGGAATAGTGGAGCATTGGATTTACTTGGCCTGCAATCTGGATCGATGGGAGGCGTTTGATCCCACACGGCAGCATTGGATGCGCTTGCCCAGGATGCCTGCTGATGACTGTTTTACACTTGCAGATAAGGAGTCTTTGGCAGTTGGGACTGAATTGCTTGTTTTTGGAAGGGAGGTGATGGGATTTGTTATATGGAGGTACAGTATTTTGACACATAACTGGTATAGGGGACCGCCGATGAATCTTCCTAGGTGTTTGTTTGGTTCTGCCAGTTATAAGCAAATTGCGATTGTAGCAGGAGGCTGTGATACGACTGGGGGTGTGCTCAGATCTGCAGAACTTTATAATTCAGAGCGTGGCACTTGGGAAACATTGCCAGATATGCATTCCCCCCGAAAGCTCTGCTCAGGGTTTTTCATGGATCGCAAGTTCTATGTCATCGGTGGGATGATAAGCAATACAGAATCTCTTACGTGCGGTGAAGAATATAACCTTGAAACAAGAACATGGAGGAGGATTCCAGACATGTTTCCTGGAGGCAATGCAGCTGCTCATGCACCTCCCTTGGTTGCAGTAGTAAATAATCAGCTTTATGCTGTCGAGTACTCACAAAATGAAGTCAAGAAATATGACAAGGTTACCAATGTGTGGAATGTGTTGGGGAGATTGCCTGTAAGGGCAGACTTTACAAATGGCTGGGGTCTTGCATTTAAGGCCTGTGGAAATGACTTGATGGTCATTGGAGGCCAAAGGGGACCTAATGGTGAAAGCATAGAGTTGAATTCGTGGCACCCCACACCAGAAGGGGGACCGCCAGAATGGAATATGCAGGCAGTTAAGGAGCATGCAGGAGTTTTTGTTTATAACTGTGCAGTAATGGGTTGCTAGCTTCTTTTTTTTTTCTGTTACTCGATCTTGACAGGTCTGTTCTGTACTATTTATTCATGGAACCGCTGTACAAGATTACACTGGTTTGGTGGCTAGCTGCTAATTTTTTTTCTTTACATCCTTGGATCAAAGAAAGTGGCACAGGTGGTCTAGCTGAGATCAGCAAGTTCAGATAACAAGCCAATGCTTATTTGAATTGTTAATCTTTCTTTTCCCCATCTCGATTCTCAACCAGACAATTAGTTTCCTTCGGGGTTCTCACATATGGTGATTTTTCAAACTTTTTGTAATGTTCCAAAAAACACTTTTTGTATTGTTCCAAAAAATGGTTAACTTGGTCAGACGTGATCATCGTGGGAGCTTGAGGAGAATACACACTGCAGATGATTGATGTTAAGATGATAGATCCTTCCATGCAGATGCTGTTATAATGTACTTTCGACAGCTACTTCTGCAAATGTGACATGGAAAAGAATAGAAGTATATTTTTCAGCCATTATGTAATGACTTTGGCTTCTTAATTCATAGTTTAAAATTCAAAATCAGTTTATCGTGTCCTTGTGAATTGTCTATGGGTGTACTTCAACTTTATAACTGCAGCATATTTTTATCTGCTGTTGATTACATTATAGAATAAACTTTGGGAAACTTTTAATTGCCAAAATTCATATGAGCATTTTGTTGGTGATATGTTTATCATAAATTAACATAATTATTTTCTCCTTCCAAGTTTAGCAAGGATTAACTAGGACTATTAGAACAAGTTGACTTATTGTGTTTTTTTTTTACTATGAATTGTATCCAACTTGAAATTTGTGGCCCTTTATGTTATAGTTGGAAGCAACTAAACTCATCAAATTATTCCATGATCTTGAGAGGGGATACAGTATTGTAATATTTCCACTACTAATTATTGGTGGCATTGTGTTCTGCATGCATGGTTTAAGTATTTAGTATTATTAAATATTTTGTTCAATGCATGTTCCTACATATGTTGTTTAGAAGGGTCATGTTACAGTTGGACATAGGAACTGACAGAAACACGCTATTTGTGGGAATGTGCAAGAGCTATGTTGATGCGCTCTCAATGTTATGGGCTTTGAAGGCCATCTTTTGGTTTCAGTAGATTCCTTTCATTGTAAGGCTATATTCAACTACAGATGGGTGTAGTCCACGGAGAGCAAAGAGTTCAAAGAATTCACTCGTTTATGTAAATTCATTCTACTACAAATGATTCAGTCATTCATGTTCTTGCTAGTAAAATTATTCTCCCGTTTTTTTGTAGTATGGGACTTGTAATCTGGGAACCTGCATTTAAAAATGTTGAAAGAATTATGTATCAAAAGATTTCCCGCACTCTGCTGCTTGTGTGAGGTGAGTAATATGGTTTACATGTCTGTGTTCAAGGCTGAATGTGGTTTTTCTAATAGTACAGATAGAAGGATTCTTCCATGACTGATAAAGTGCATGTGCACAAGGAATGAGGCTAGCGAGCTGCATCTTGGGATTGGATCATCTTTATATGTTCCATCTACAAAAAAATCTGTCTATGGAAATAGATCTTGAAATTTGCCCCAGTTTCAAGATATTATTGTAAAGTTGCATAGATCATATTATTTGCATCTTGTCAATGCTGAAGATCTTGACCATTCGGTTGTAAAGAAGAGATCATAATATTGTATAGCTTTCAACTATAAATTTCCTTAGGCATAAACACTCTTGTGGCAAAGCTTTTACATTCCAGTACATAGTTAAAAGTAATTTGATGTTGCAGATCATATTGATCAGCTCATCTCAATTATTAAAGTTCTAGCTGAGTGTTATCCATGTCAGAATTGATCTCGTTTTTTGAGTGCATATTCGTCTCGACCAGTTAATGTATTTTGTCTTTTCTTTTTATTAGTTATAACTTGAGTGCAGGACAGCTGTTATTGATTTGGCATTTTCTTCTCTTGGCACCAGTTGCGTTGTTGGCATGCTTTTCTATTCTTTGTCATCTCCATATTGATTTCCTGAAACTTAGATTCAATGTTATATTCACTTTAAATAACGTTTTGTTTTAAACCGAGACTGGGAAATATTTGTATTAAAGTTGGCCAAAAAGGCAGTCAATTACAGAGAGTTGACATGTTTCAGATGTGCTGATTTTCACATACTTTTCCTACTCCCTTCAAGGAGCTGGGAATGGAGAAGGAGGGTTTTCCTAAAGGAGCACTTGTCAAATTCTTGATCACAAGGATAGACTCTTACATATTGATTACAAAGAAAAATACATACACAAAACATAGATTATCCCTTGCCAATTGTAATCCCTGCCTTAGTGAGTTTAAAAGTCCCTGATATCCCGAGAGGATATTTTTATCAGCCTTGTAGGTCCTCTGCTCTCGATTAGATTTCCTTCCCCTTGTAAGAGGGGGGAAGGGTTTGGAGCTGTCTTCAGCGTTTTATCAAAGGTTTTGGACCTCTTTACCGATTCTGGAGCTTCCTTCTCTATTTTTTCTACCTCCTCTTTTTTCCTTCTCGGATTCTTCTGCATTCTTTTCTTCTTTCTCTTCATTTTCTGCTTCCTTTTCAACTAGAGCATCAGGCTCGGTGTAAAAAGTGGAATTATGAAGATCTGTTGTTTGCTCCTCTTCAATTTACTTCTCTTTAGGTTGAATTTCAGGGCCCTTCTCCAGATCTTCTAAATCATCTGAGCCTTCTAAATTCCCAAGAGCTTCAAATTGATTATTCTGCGAACTCTCATGGGGTTTCCTTGGATAAGGCGGCCTCTTTTGCTGTGATTTTCTATGTTTGCTTGTGACCGTTTTAAACTCGGTTTTGGCTTTTGGATTTTGCTTTGAAGATGGCTGCTCCTGTTGGGATTTTGGCGAAGTGCCCATATTCATGACAAATATGGCACTTGAATGAAATCTGATCATAGTCTAGAATATGGAGGTGGCTCCATTCATCCATTTTGATTTGCAGAGCCTCTGGAAGTCCCTTCTCCAGATCCATCTCCACAGATATTCTTACATAGGAGTACATGTATCTACCCAATTTGTTCCCGATGTCTCTAGGAGAGCTCTCATCCCAGAAAACTAGAGAAAGATAAGTCAATCTAACCCACACGGGGGCTGTTGTGATTTCTTCCTCTAGATTGAAGGCTAGGGTCCATGGGGACATAAACATTCCCCTAGATCCCATAAAATATGGCCCAGAGCAGAATATTAAATCCTTCTCTTCTTTGCCGAAAAAATAGAAACAAAATAACCTCGACCTACAGAGAGAGATAATACCTGACCATTAACCTTAGTAGACTGATGTTCGGCCACCCATGATTCCATAGTCTTTGGACTAGGCCAAAGCCTTGCAAACTTGCCTACCAGAGCTCGTTCAACAAAGGTGAGAGCTCTCCTTCTTGGTTCTTGAGATGAGAACTCCTGTTGAGGAGCAACTTCCATTCGATTTACGAATCTGCTAGTTTGAGGTGGATTTCTTTTCCTGGGGTTAATAGACCTAACCAAAGAGCAAAATGCCTCTATTTCTGCACAGGCATCTGCACCCATCTTACCTATCAACACGGTTCCAACCAGTGCGGCACTATCACTCAGCAGAGCGGCTTAGATCCGGTGGTGTAGTCTCCATCTGCTTCGATCCAGCAACAAATGGTGGTGAGGGCTGTTGCAGGCAATGAGAGGCGCTTGTGTCCATCGAGCTCCCTTCCTTTCTTTTCTTAATAGACAGTCTTCTTAAATAACGTTTTTTTTCCCATTTGTATTGCGTTACAATGTTTAGAAATAACTCTTTGTTAGTGTTAATAATTGAGTGGAAGCATCTATTTTTCTTTTTTAGTGGAAAGAGTTATTAATGCATGCCCACATTAATAGTTGTTATGCACACGCTTATGTTAATATCCCTTTCACTCACGAGATCCTTGGTAACTCTTTATATTTAGTATTTAGTATTTAGTAACTCCCTCTAATAAGTGTTAATCATAGAGGATTGCAACTTCTATTTTCTTGGATTCTTCTAGTATGTATACTGGCTTTTTGGTGGTGTGCTATTGTAGGGACTCTGAAATAGACTATTTGGGCTTTGAGCAACATCCATACTGTTCGAATTTTACTTAAGTGGGTGTTCATATCTTCTGAAGAAAGTTTTGGACTTTATGTACCGAGGATCTCCAACATGCAGGGGGTGCTACTAGTAGCAATTGTTGGTTTTTCTTTTGTTAGTGCTATGGATTCTGCTATCAATTTTTTTGTTGAAAAAATTGTTGGAATATTTTTGTTAGTGCTAAATTTGTTGTCTTTGGTTTTACAATTATTAATCTTATTTTGTCTCTGTTGTTGTTGCTATTAACATCTATTAGTTTTCATTTTTTTCTTTTTACAAAAATAAAGAAAAGATTAGATTCCGAGGTTGGGTCATAACAGTAGTATTAAAACCACTTTCTTGGCCTCATGAGCTCACACCAACAATTGCTTGTATTTCAGTGTTTTATGGGGAAAGATAATTGGGAGTCAGAGATTGCACTATCGCTGGAAGAATCCATAAGGCCCCTCTTAAATGGGATAAGGAACATCATGGATCAAATGAATCAAGCCTTGCATACATTAATAGTGGCAATACATAGAAGGGGAAGGGGAAGGGGAAGGGGAGACGGGTAGTAGTGAGGAAGAAGATCAATGGAGACCCTGAGATCAGAGATGAGAGGTGAATCGACATGATAATAATCGAAACCTTTTTGCAGGGAACATTAATGAGAGGAGGGTCAACGATGGGAATTGTGGAAATCAAGATAATCAAGAAGGAAATTGTATCAATCGACAATTGCTTGAGAGAATTCTCATTCTCAAGTTTATGGGATCAATGAAGAGGCTAAACTAAGAGCTTGGATAGGGAAACTTTCAGGTTTTTTTTTTCCGATTAAATCTTATGGACGACTATCAGAAAATCCAATTTGCCTCCATACACCTAGAGGACATGCATATGATCGGCGTCAAATGAAGAAAATCAAATCAAATGAATGTGATCAACATGAAATAACTATTTGCGATGACTTTGTCAGTTCTTTGTGTCACAACTTTGAGGATTACAACCAAGAAGATTATTTCTTAGCACTAAAAATCTGACGCAACAAGGCTTTGTGACTTACTACAAAGTATTTCATCAAGCCAATATACTTGTTAAAAATCGTCCTCTTCAATATATGGTTTCCATGTATATTGATGGGCTAAATGAATCCATTGAGGGTATGTCAAAGCATACTTGTTAAAAATATTCCTCTTCAATGTATGGTTTCCATGTATATTGATGTAGCTAAACGAATCCATTGAGGGTATGTGAAAGCATTGAAACCTTTTTCTCTTGAAGAGGTCATCCAACAAGTAGAAGCTTGTTTAGAGTTTGCTAGATGCTATTTTACAACCTGTTGAAGGGCAATATCTGCCCCATCAACAAAATGTGTTGAAACTTCCAGATTCCCTTTTCTAGATAATGATATTTTCTCACCAAAGCTTAGTCCAACTACTTTAAACCTTCATCATGTCTCCGATCATCCTATCATCCTCAGATGATGATCTCCCTCCTAACATTGACACAAGTGATTCTTCAAGCATCTGACACAAGTTCACATGGGCAGATTTGTCATTAATATTTGTTTACTGCTCAAATGCTCAATTCTTATATGCTTACAAGGACAGTTTCTTCCAAAGCCCTTATACAACAAGAGACAACCCTAAAGAAATTAAAAAACGTATTTCCCCTATTATCTCCATCGTTGGACAATCTACAGGTAGATGGCAGGGCTTGCTATCATTGTTGATTTACACACAAAGGGGCTATGTTTTAACTATATAGAGAAGTGGTTTAAGGGACACAAGAGTAAGTCTATCCCTACAAAATTCACATGATTGAGATTTTAGAAGAGGATCAATTGGAGGTGGATGGTAATGAGACAAAACAAATAACATAAGATGATGGAGGGAATACTAACATGGATGATAGAGATCAACAAGAGATTCCAATAGTTTCCTTTGTTGCCATGAATATGGAGTAACCCAATATTAGAACCTAAGGGTAAGGAGTAAGGTCTAGGGGAGCAATATGGTTACACTTGTCAATTCAAGGAACACCAATAACTTCATAGATTTCAAGCGAGTATCATTAGTGGCATTGAAGTCAATTCATTACAAAAATTCCAAGTATAAATTTCTTCAAAAGGCCTTCAAACAATAGGGGGTGACCCTAAAGAAATTGAAAGACAGTTCCCCTAGTATCTCCACCTTTATTCAATCTAATGGTAGAATGATAGACCTTGCTATCATTGTTAATTTACGTATGAAAGGGCAATATTTTAATTACAAAGAGAAGTGGTCCAAGGGACACAAGGACAAGACCCCTAGAAAGATCCACATGATTAAGATTCTAAAAGGGGATCAATTGGAAGTGGATGAAATGAGATAGAACATGTTAGAAGATGATAGACATAATAATAACATTGACGATAGAGCAAATACTAGAAGATGATAGAGGGAATACTAACATGGGTGATAGAGATCAATAAAAGATTCCAATAGTTTCCTTCTTGTCATGTACATGGAATAACCCAATATCAGCACCAAAGGGTAAGGAGTAAGGTTTAGGGGAGCACAGTGGTTGCACTTATTGATACATGGAACACCAATAACTTCGTAAATTTCAAGCTAATAGTATCATCAATGGCACTAAAATTTAGTTCATTTCCGGATTTCCAAGTAGCAATTGCCAATGACCCTATGATGAAGTGCACGGGGGTGGTTAAAGGACTAAAAGTACAATTGGAAAACTATGAACCGAGTTCTATTTTTTTATGTTATCTTTTGTAGGGGCATGTGTGGTCCCGGGAGTGCAATGGTTAAAGAATTGGATGAATTTCCAATGATTTTGGATAAGATGTACATTAAATTTGAAGGACAACTACTGATCACAATTACAATGCTATAGCTCAATGCAAACAAGTTGATTTTCATACAAAAAATGACAAAACAACATGTTAAGGGTGATCTTTTTTCTTCCTCACAATGTAATTCCATGAAATGGTTATGCTTGTCAAGGGAAGGGTGCAGAAACCAACAATAAAAGGGGAAGCACAACAGTGAATTATGAATTTGCAAATATTTTCCATGATCTACCTCATGCGCTGCTACTAGAGAGGGGACAAGATCACATATTGTGTTTTAACTGGGGTCCAAAGTGATCATTGTTCTCCCCTACAAGTATCCAAAGTAATTTAAAAATGAGAGACATAATAATGCAAGAATTATTGGATATGGACTGTATAATGCCTAGTAAAAGTCCCTTTGTGTCTCATGTAGTGTTAGTAAGGAAGAAGGATGACTATTAACATATGTACATTGACAATAGAGAATTAACAAGAGTTATTAAATATAGACTCCCCATTCTATGTATGGAATAACTATGTGCAAAATTGCACAGGGACACAATATTTGCAAAGATTGGTTTGAAATCTAGATATCACTAGATAAGGGTGAAGGAATGTAACCAAATTAAGACAATGTTTAAAACTCATCATGGCCACTACGAGTTTCACTTGATGCCTTTTGGGCTAACCAATGCACTAATGACAAACCAAGGTAAGATGAGATGGGTCTTCAAGCCATATTTAAGAATATTTATTTTGGTCTCCTTTTTTGCTATATTCTTATTTATAGAAAAAATATGAAGGAGCATTTGCATCATTTGAAAATTGTTTTGGAACTCCCATGACTTCTCTCTTTATTTGCAAAGGAATCGATGTGTGAATTTGCAAACAAAGAACTTGGGACACATCCCAAGTAACGATGGAGTTAAAAGTTGATCCAACTAAGATTTAGGTCATTATACATTGGCCCACTCCGAAAAATGTGGCACAATTGAGAGGGTTTAATGGGTTATGTGATTTCTATCAAAAAATTATTAAGGGATTTGGTGGCCTTATGGTATTCCTCATTGGTCTTTACAAAGAAGGGCCATTTCAAATGGATAGAGGCAACACAAAATGACTTTCAACATATGAAGAACGTAATAACCTCCAACCTTGTACTCTCATTGCGTACATTGTTTTATAGTTGAATGTGATGCACTTGGAACTGGCCTAAGGGTTGTCCTTGTTCAAAATTAACGACCAATTTCTTTTGAAAGCATGAAGTTGACTAATAAGCAGAAGCTAATGTCATCTATGACAAGGAAATGTTAGCGCTAATGTGTGCTATAGAAAAGTTCAAACAATATATATTGGGACAATGACTCATTATTCAAACATGCACCAAAGTTTGGAGTATTTCATATTATGGAAAAATTTGAGTGAGTTGCAAGCTAAATGGTGAGCAAATCACAAGGTTTTGAATTTGAGATTCAGTGCAAGAACAGAGTAAACAATGTGGTTGTAGAGTCCTTTCCCTGCCTTGCAGAACTATAAGCTATCCATAATGGAGCCCGAGTGGAAATAGGGACTATTGGTTGAATATGTCAAAGATGAGAGGGTTGTTGCTATGCTACAAGACCCAAAAAGGGCACAAGAATAGGACATTGTGTATACTTTCTCAGCGGATCTAATTTCTCATAAGAGTCACCTTTATCTTGTGACCAACCTTAAATTTAAGGAGATGGTTAAGTAAACTGGCATTCCTCACCCGATGTTGTTAATGGTGGCTTCTTTAAGAACCATTGCAACACAAGGACTAAATTCCTCTATAATAGGCTTAAAAGAGGGGTGAAAAAATGTTACTTCATGTGAAATTTGTTAAAGGAATAAACAAAGCCTATATAATGTTTATGATTGTTACGAACCTTGTCCATCCCTAGTAAAACATGGGGATCCATTAGCATGAATTTCATTATAGGGTTTCTTTGGGTGGGAGGAAAAAATAACATTTATGTGGTAGTTGATTGATGGACCAAGTATGCTAATTTTATTCCAATAGATATTATTGTGAAAGCCTTAGAGGTTGTTGAATATTTTATGTGACATATCTATAGGTTGCACATGCTTCCAAATAATATTGTCAGTGAATGTGACCAAAATTTATCAATGGATTTTAAAAGGAGTTGTTTGAACTTGTTGGTATCGATTTAGCGCTAACTACTATCTATCATCCTCAAATATATGGATAGATAGAGATTGTGAGCAAATGTCTAGAGGGATACTTGAGAAACAATGTTGCAATGAAACATACTTCTTGGTCAAATTGGTTGCACTTGGCAAAGAATTGGTATAGTACAACATACCACACATCCATTGGAATGCATTTTTTTTGTAATTTAGGTACTCATCTATTCATATTCATAGAGAAAATATAAGTTGACTAAGTCTATCATTGTCTAGAGGAAATATTGCCACCTAGTGTTCAAAAAATATTTATATGTCTTGACTTACCTATTGTTTAAGTAGACTTGTTGCTTCATCTAAGGGTCTAAGGTCTTACATTAATGGAAGTTTAAGTGTGTTATACCTTAACATAAAGAGAAACTTGTAAAGGCCATAATCAAAATAGCTATAATAAATAAAAGATAACAAATTCCCTAGAACATAGTATATATGAGGATCAATGCTTGGTTTTTAAGTCCACATCAATTAGGATTGTTGGAGTCCCCATCACCTCCTTGGCCCGAGAATCTTCCTTTGTTTCTACAACAACAACTTCCTCCACTTATGTTGTTTCCACTTCCCCCTTTTCTTCCTCACTACCAACTTTTATTGCCTCAAATGGATATAATAAGAGCATTATACTCATTATCTTGTTGATCTAGCCTCTATAGAACAATACCAACTCGAGTTTCTCTATTTTCAATTCCACATGTAATAAGTTCCTTAGTGTATTTTGATTCTTCACTTCTAGAATAGCCAATGTTAGGGATAAGCTCAACTATCAAAACATTTGTCCTATTTTTTTCTTTTGAGCCTTACCCTATTCTCCATGTCATCCACTTCTCCTCTCACAACCTATGAGTAATGGGTTTGGTAGGAGGAAATAATGGCCTCTTCCATAGTGACCTCCTTCTCTCGAGATGAGGACCCTTCTCCCTTGTATCTTCTTCCTTGACCTTAATCATGATCTTCCTCTACAATAGGCACCGATGAGCCTATCATTTTCCCCATATCAAGGGCTTCATAAAACAACTTAGTTTACTATATTCCATGGTGATGACCAAAGCTCTTGATACTTCAATTGTAGATAAAAAACACCCCCAACACTCCGATAGAATGCGAACTCCCAACACCTCCAATATCACATTCATTCTCCATAGATTCATTACATTGAATTGGTTCTCATAGTCTCTCATGTACATCATCAAGGTGGGTGATGGTCTTTGATTAAGATTGGATCATTATATTATTTTTCATCTATCTCAATGCTTTCAAAGTGGAAAAAATTGGAGGAATAATCTTGCAGGGTCATTTTAATTGTAGGTCCCAGTTTGGAAAATTGGGGTTTGAAACCTTCCAGATCCATTTTGAGGCATTGAACGACATTTTTTTGGGTCAAAACTTTCCTAGCATTTGTTGTGACCTTGAGAAGATATTCTACACATCGAGACATTTCCAACGGTGCAAAAATCACATCAATATGAGCTCGTTTGCAAAAGTTATGGCTCCCGCAAGTTGACCTACTGTGTTGACCACCATGGTACGAGATGATGCCACGTCAACCCCCGTTACTCACGCATATGGGGCTAGCCATGTATGTAATTTAGAAAATATTCTAGAAGGTCCTAAGCCTTATCAAAATTGAGGGTTGAGGAAGTCAAAACCTTACACCTAGATGGCTATGGGGCTAGGTTAAATACCACGATGCTAGGAGTAAAAGTGGTTCCATTCTATGTTATTGTATTTTGTTTCATTGCAGAGAAAAACAATAAGGAGTGGGAAATTATAAAGCATAACAGAGGGGGTTAATGTTTTTTAGTAACCTAACAGGCCACAGGTCTCAGACAACTCCATAGAGAGTGCCTTCTCCTTTGTACTTGTATTATTTCCATACCAGAGAAAAGAGAGCAGAGAAGGCTCACCTTCTAGCTGGGTTTTCTCCTGTAAGGGTGTCCTAGAGAATTTTTTTGTGTTATTTTGTGGATGGTGTGTGATTTTATTTTACTGTTCTCTATTTTTCACATTTTATTTATTTCATGCATAAGAAAAAAATCAGTAACTAAAGATTCTAGAATCTAAAGGAATTTAACTTTCATAGTGTATATTTCAGTTTTATTTATCATATCTGCTGTGACAAACTGTTCCAGTGGAATATTCACGACAATTTATAGATAATAGTGGTATCAAAGCATGTTTTCTTGGGGTATTTGTGGAAAGTTGCAGGGATCTAGGAATTGATTTAAGAAGAAAGTCATAGAACCCTAACCATAGTCGACAAGTCTGTTCATAACAATCCTCTAGATCTGGAAGATGAGACATTTGTGAGTTTGGAAGAGAAAGTTGCTAACATATCTCACAATATGTCCCTCCTCATGGCGGCTCTAGCAAGCAAGCTCAAACCGTTCAAAGAAGTTGGAGGCTCAAACTCAGAGATTAGATCAGACAGGAAATCGGGTGATAATGAAGACCTAGAAAAGGAGTCGTGGAAGGAACCCAAGAAAGAGTAGTTGAGTTTGAGTGTCGTTAACCCTTCATAGTCCCTATTCAATATGTAAGCGAAAGTGGACATAAATCCATACCAAGGTGAAATCGATGCATTAAAACTGAATCATTGGTTGCAACAACTAGAAGTTTATTTTAGCGTTCACCATATAGATGAAGAACATAATATTTCATTTGCTGGATTGAAGTTAAAGGGCCATGCTTTAACTTGGTGAGAAATCCACATGGAAACACTTAGGATGGAGGCTGATCCGCCAGTAACTAGGTGGGAGGACTTTAAAACCTTCATCAATTCCCAATTCTTCCCTATCGAGTATGTAGAGGACTAATGGATCCGGTGGCACTACTTCAAGAAAAGGAAAGGGCAGAGTGTACATGAGTACACCACCGAGTTTAGGAAGATGGCCATCATGCCAGCTGTCTCTCCCAAGAACCCAAATGTACTCATAAAGTATCCGAGGGGTTTACATCGTCATCTATGAAAGAAAGTGATTCTTTTCAAAGCCAAGGACAATGGATGAGGCATGTGTACATGCACAATACCTCGAAAACATAGGCCAAAAGAAGGGGTAGGCAAGTAGTTCTAAGAATAAAGAGTACCAGGGAGCTTCCAAGGAGGGGAAGACGAGGTGGAAAGGGGGAAAAGAGAAGAAGACAACAACCGCTACACATCAGTGCACAAATCCCAACAACCATTGCAATCATTGCAACATTGATGGCCACACTGAGGAAAAATGTTGGAAATTACATCTAGAGATGAACCTAAAGAACCACAAGAAGGATGGAAAGAAAAAGAACCTTCTAGCCACAGACTCAAGAAATCAGGTTTAAAGTATATCTAATGTGAATAAAAATATTCTCTACACATTTGTGTAGAAGGAGGTGAATCTGAGTATACTTCATCACCAGGAAGAGAAGGAGATGACCGAGATTTTCCACATCAATATTCAGGTCAAGACGACCAAGATAGATGCTTTGTTCGACTTTGGTTCACAAAACAATCTCATAGCAATGAATCTGCTCAACAATATTGGATTGGAGGTTCATGATCATTCTAGCCCCTATCCATTGGGTTGGGTAAATAAGGATGGAAATATCAAGGTAAAAAAATAGTGCACAATTAAATTTGCTGCAGGTGTTGATTTTATAGATGAAGTAGAATTGGACATAGTACCACTAGATGTATGCAGAGTAGTGTTTGGAATCCCCTACATATATATGAGGGATGGTATCTATTAGAATGAAAGAGATGTGCTCATTTTTCCATAGACAATATATCAATATTGTCACCCAACCATAGGCACAAAGTCCACCCTCTGGCACCTTAACCTTCACAGATAGAATAATTCTGGCAACAGACCAATATCCAACCAAGGCTAGCGCACCTTTCTCCAAGGGTAGTGCACCAAGAAATAATAACTAGAAACCAATCATAAAGTCCAAACCATAACCAAGAGACCAAGTCCAACCAAAAGCCTAAATCCCAGTTGCAGCTACACTCCCTCTCCAAACTTGCGCACCACTAGTCTTATGCAGTTGTGAGTGAGTGAGTGTCAAATGAGCTCTAGCGCCCTCTATTTATACTGCTCTATCTCACTTTATTGGGCCAAATTTTCTTTCTAGAGGCTAATAACTCAATATTAAATATTCTCTTGAGTCGACTTGTTTTCTAGGGTTATTATCCAATGTTTTAGGGTTTCTCTTGCTTCCCAAAATATTCTAGTCTCATCAAAGGTTACATGTAGAGGTTAATACCTCCCACAACTACCATAATATCAATAGTCCCTCCTAGCTAGGGAGGTATTAAAAGAAATGGTCTTGAGCACAAACAAATCATTCAACCAGTAGCATCATCATAGCCACACAAACTATCTCATGATCACGTAGATCAACTCATGAGCAACATCATCACTATCAGTATCATATGATAACATCAAATTCATCATCTCTCGAAGCCATACTCCATCTGAGTAATAGAGCATGATGCTGAATAAGTCAGTCACTCCATAGAGTGATACAAGGACCATTCTTCTAATATGGACATATGTCCTAGAAGAATGAGTCTGAATGACTGTCCCAACATATGCTGAAAGCTATGCCATGGGATACAAAGACCATTCCTACAGGAATTTCAGTCTACGACTATTTTCTAATCGGGTCATATGTACCATAGAGATCCATCTCTACCTATATGCCTTAGAAAATATCGGTCCTGAACCATTTTCCTAATCGGGCCACAATCTGTGCCTTAGGAAAATACCAGTCCGTGATGTGTCAAAAAATTGTCAACCTGGACCATTCTCCACAGAGAGAATGCATGTCCACCAACAATTTGTTCTGCCTGGACCATTCTCTGTCTGGAGAATGTCTATCCACCAACACACTGACTATCCATCTAGCTGACAATCAAATCCAACACTAGTGGTAGTCTCCATGGAACTCAGATAGTAACATATTGCTGCTATAATTCCATCCAATAGAGCACAACTGTGTCTATCCATAGTAGTATACAACTACTATCCAGTTGTACACAACCACTCCTAGTAGCACACCACTACTTACCAGTGACACACAGTCACTACCAGTGGATCACATCCACCAAAGTAGTATACAACTACTTTCTAGAGACATACAGTCTCCACAACAATCATATCATTAGATATCAACCTGCATAAACAATATCATGATACAAATTGAGTCATCTAGGCCATTCTTCCACTCACATCTGTGAGATCTGGAAGAGCATCTGCCCTAAGACAGTAAAACATTAGCCATGGGCTATTTGGACTATTCTTCCCAAGCATAGAAGAATAATTGTCCCTGATTTTTGAGCCTGGACCATTCACCTAACTCGGCCATTCCTTCGGCACTAATCATAGTGCAACCTGGAGAGAATGAGTCTTCCCTAGGGAATGCTTGTCCCTGATTGCTAAACCTGGGCCATTCACCTAACTGGTCCATTCCTTCAACACTAATCACATTGAAACCTAGAGAGAATGAGTCCGCCCTAGGGAATGAATGTCTGGACCATTTCCTATGGAAATTACTATCCTGCACCAACCTCCAAAATGGAACATTCTTCGAAACTTCTCACAACTGTGAACTTCGAAAGAATGACTGCCTGACGAGGCAGAGCATTCTACTTGACCACTACTCAGAGTGATTGCCAAGAAGAATGATTGTCCTAGACCATTCCCCCACACTGGCCACAAGGGGAATCATTGTCTATGGTACATCAACAATCTATTAGACCATTTTCATTACGAAAATGACTGTCCGATTTGGACCATTTTCCGAACTGGAAAATGATTGTCTGTCAAAAATCTCGAACCACTTTCCGGGTTGGAAAGAAACTTCCCAACCTGGACCATTTTCTGAATTGGAAAATGACCGTCCATAAATCAATAACATATTAGTTCTCCCCCCCAACCCGAGAGTAATAACTTCATTTTTCAATAAGGAATTCATCTCCACGAGCCCCAACTTGTCCCTTAAGTATGCAAACTTTTCATCTTGGACATAGGCTTTACCAAAATATCTGCTATCTGCTCATATGTGGAGATATACTGGAGAACCACTTCTCCCCTCTGGACTTTATCACAGAGAATATAATGCTTTATCTCAATGTGCTTCGACCTGTCATGGAACATCGGGTTCTCTGAAAGCTTCACATAGCTCTGATCATCACAATATATCACGGTCGAACACCTGATCAGACAGTCCATAAACCAACTTACATAGTCAAACTACTTCTGTACAACCGTCACAAGCTGCAATATACTCTGGTTCTGCAATTTTGAGTGCAATAGACTTCTGTTTCCTGCTAGCCCATGACATTGTGGCAAAGCTCAAACTAAAACATATCCAAGTAGCACTTCTTTTGTCATCTACACTCCCTGCTCAATCTGAATCGATAAATCCATGCAACTGTATATCATAACTCAAACGTCCCACAAGGAAAATATCCGACTGAGTATTCTCCAAATACATTAATGAGCCAATCAATTGTCGATACAAAGAAGGGTATACTAGATCATAGTCTCTCAACTTCTTCATATCTGTCATCATGGGAGTTTGCCATGGATTTGCAATCCATCATCCCAGACTTCTGAAGAACCATTTCAATATACTTCCTCTATCATAGGAATTTTTCACCACGCTTATGCTGTACATCATAGGCTCTGCGCCAAGTTTGCTTGAATCCATACAAGGTCTTCTTCCATTTGCATACAAGGGTATCCTTCTGGTATAGCTCAAAGCCTTGAGGTTTCTCTACATACACTTCTTCTTCAATTACTCTGTTGAGAAGAACAATCTTTACATTCATCTGATGTAAACTCCAACCCATGGATACTGCAGGAGATATAATGGCTTAAGTAGAGGTATGTATGGCTACTGGAACAAGCTATCATCATAGTCTTCTCTCTCCATCTGGGAGAACCCTCTAGCCCTGAGTCTTGCTTTATATCTATCAATGCTCAAGTCTTTTTCACAATTTCTCACATACATTTTTCTTCATCACAACTTCGTTCCATTTCTTCTATTTCACTGCTTCTAGTGGATTCAAATTGTTTCAATTGGTTGTTCTGACTTTTTATTTCTTTCTTGGAATCTTCATGTTCTTCCTCATGTTTTTCTTCAATGTTGGAGTCCATGGAATCTTTTATAGATTACATGCCCTTCTTTCCTGAAGGCTCCAACCTTCCGTCATAGGAACATGAATGTAGATGGACAACCAAGGATATTCAAGGCTTCTTTTCTAAGAAGACTTCTTCTAGAGTCAAGCTGAAAACGTGCTGATTATCATGGTTGCTACTTCCAACTAAGAACATGGATAAATACTTCATGGTATTCAAAGATTCTTCAATGGATCATATCATTGGGGATTAGCTCCCTCCTAATCCCAACTTCATGCCTGAATGAGCAATATGCATGCTCTTCTTTTGGAATTATGTGATCATCTCCCTCCATCTGAGAGTGTCCATGCTTTCGTCTGATGCATCTTTCTTTGCTTTCTGCAAAGTGTCACAAGCTTGTTCTAGTTTCCTTTTGATTCCTAACTTCCTTTGAGTCTGACTCCTTCGAGTCTCTTTAAGTTTGTTTCTATCTGTTCTGATTGCTTCCCATCTAGCAGTTGTGTCATCCTCATAAACTTATTCTATGACAACTTCCACAAGGATTGTTCATCAAACATATTTCACAAGGGTGCCTGCCAAGAACAAGAATAACAAGAGCAAGCAAGAAATATCTATCTAGAGGTAATGTTAGTTCAACTTGTGAACAAGTAAAATAATCATATTTATCAATAGTATTCATATGCAATTGAGTATTCATTGCACCCAACAATAATAGAATCTTTCAAAGACTACTTTCACAATTTGTATTGTAGCAACTATCACCCTTGATATACACAAATTTGAAGCTTAGCAATTCAATCAAACATG
Organism: Picea engelmannii; assembly: GCA_009831015.1. Lineage (NCBI taxonomy): Eukaryota > Viridiplantae > Streptophyta > Pinopsida > Pinales > Pinaceae > Picea > Picea engelmannii. The sequence goes on from ML802986.1 coordinate 234,800, forward strand.
GAACCTGAAGCCTCAACTTCTATGGAGGGTGCACTTGTTCCTTTGAATGCACTGAATCCAAGATTACAGCTTGGACAAGGCCTCTAATACTTTTCCTACAAACAAACTCATGTTTTTCTAGATGATATAACTTAGATAACATATACAAGTGCATACCTTTGAAACCTTGTAGCATCGTTCAACTTGTCTTCCAATATGAAACTAGATACCATCTTGACAAGAAGAGATTTGAAACTCAATCAGAAGATTCAATGATTAGAACAAGCTAGAAACTATAAAATTTCAACTTTGACCAGAAAATCAATTTGACCAAAAGTCACCTTTGAATTTAACTTTGACCAGTGAACTTTGACTTTGACTTTGACCAAAAATTCAAACCTGACGTTTTTTCTAGTTGAAAGTAATAAGAGGTGTGTTAGGCTAGGGCGCACTAGGATGTCAAGGAATTAGGTCAAACATTTCATCATAAGTGCCTGAACACAAGGGTTATGGTTTGTTGCAGCTGCATAATCAGAAAACCTACTTGTAGCTGTAACTGGTGCCATAACGAGCTTAACAAATAACTTCCCAATCTATATTCCAGTGGTTAGACCGTCTAAAGATAGTGTGGGCCCATAACTTGTTAGAATGAAAGAGATGTGCTCATTTTTCCATAGACAATATAGCAATATTGTCACCCAACCATAGGAACAAAGGACACCCTCGCGCACCTTAACCTTGACAGATAGAATAATTCCAGCAATAGACCAATAAACAACTAAGGCTAGCGCACATTTCTCCAAGGGTAGAGAACCAAGCAAGAATAACCAGAAACCAAGTAGAAAGTCCAAACCATAACCAAGAGACCAAGTCCAACCAAAATCCAAAATCCCAGTTGCAGCTGCACTCCCTCTCCAAACTTGCGCACCACTAGTTTTATGCAGTTGTGAGTGAGTGAGTGAGTGTCAAATGAGCTCTAACTCCCTCTATTTATACTTATCTATCTCAATTGACTGGGCCGACTTTTCTTTCTGGAGGCTAATAACTCAATATTAAATATTCTCTTGAGCCGACTTGTCTTCTAGGGTTATTATCCAATGTTTTAGGGTTTCTCTTACTTCTCAGAATATTCTAGTCTCGTCAAAGGTTACATGTAGAGGTTAATACCTCCTACAACTACCATAATATCAACACTATCTTCATGTGGAGATCCAACCAGTGCTGCCTCATCAAGGACGAGAAATTGTTCATCATCAATGTGCACAAAGGGAACTGGTAAGTACTAATCAAACAAAGAGATTGATTAGTTCTAGCAAGAAATATGTTTTACTTTTCCTAAGAGAAAATTAGACGAAGGATGAGTTGATAAGAGTAAAGGTATCCCTGGAGGGGTGTACTAAAAAACATAAACATTAGTTGGAGGAGTTGCTATAGGCATACAAAGGAGTGTTTCAAGAGCCTAAAGGGATACCACCTAAAAGGGAAGTGGAGCATGAAATCCAATTATTTCTAGAATCCCCCTTACTGGATATTGGGTTGCATAGATAGTCAGTTCTAGAAGAAAACGAAGTAAATAAGTAGTTGCAACAGTTGTTGGAGCATGCTGTGATTTTACCAAGTACCTCACCTTGTGAGTCACCCATCATAATTGTTCCCAAGAAGGACGGGACTTTAGAGAATGTGTATTGTTTACAACGCATTGAACAAGATTACACTGAAGAATCGATACCCTCTTCCTATGATCAATGATTTGTTGGACCAACTGTAACCTACCAAGTACTTCACTAAGATAGATTTGAAATCAGGATATCACCAGGTATGAGTCAAAGAAGAATATACGTGGAAGACTGCTTTCAAGACAAGGCAAGGTTTGTATGAGTGGTTGGTTATTCCATTTAGTTTATGAAACACACCAACTACATTTATGAAACTCGTGAATGATGTTTTACGCCCTTATCTAGATTCATTTGTTATTGTCTATTTGGATGATATACTGGTTTAGATTGCTACATGGGAGGAGAACAACTAACATCTTATGTAGGTGTTAAAGACCCTGAAGAAGCATCAACTGCTAGCCAATCTCAAGAAATGCCACATGCAAGTTTGCTCAACAATATTTGGTGTATCTAGGGTATGTGATCAGTGGAGGAAAGCTCAATATAGATGTAATACCCTAGGTTGACCCCAATTGTAATTGTACAAATATTTTATAGGATGATGAGCCAAGATATTATAGGCCAGAGTGTTTGTATGATTATTAGGTCAGAGAGCCTAGATGCTAAAAGGATAGTGATCCTATCATTGTAAAATGTAATCACACTCATATATTAATAAAAATACATCACTGCTACAGACCAACCAGACAAAAGAGCATGGGGGGATAAACTCCACTAGAAAGGGAAAGGGGGGCTAAGAGTCTAAGGTTAAGGGGATAATTCAAGGGACTTAGGACTAGGAACAAAAAGTATTATCCCTAAGTCCTAAATTCATATAACATTATGTTATCCTAAGTTCCCAAAGAAAGGGAATGAATTACATGAATGGGACAACGTTAGTCCCTTATGTGCCAAGTATCACATAGGGCACATGCATATATAATTATGGATATATTGTAATTTCAAGGATAATTCCATCATTGATACTTGGAAGGGGTACTTTGCAGTGGTACCTATACTTGGGGAATCTTGAGAATGGATTGAGGGGAAGAGGCAGGTTTTCAGGCCCGTGTGCTATGGAAGAAGTGAGTTGTTAGACCCATGAGCATTTGTCTCCAGGGGAGAGAAATGTTGGGAATTGTATTCCCAAGGTGCCAAGTTGTAGCTACAGGATTTGAGACTTCCTATATGACCTGTTGTTGAAGCCCTGGAAGGTAAGTTGGGCAGCCGAAGGACTGTTGAGAAGAGAAGGGGAACACTTCCTGGGGCGGGACAAACATGTGGGGAATGAGGGACTGTAGGTTGTCAACCATAGTTGGCACCTTTAGTCTGGGTATTTTGGTTGTTGAATGATCTTAGCTTGGCTTAGGATTCCTTTGCCCTGGTGGAGTTTTAGCCCCAACTCGAGGGTGACCCACTGCTGAGAGTTATGAGCTGTGCGGTCTATGGCTAGGAGGAATGTGGAAGGTCTGCACACAGTTGGTGACTTATTTATACAAGTTTTATGTTTGTTAATTACTGTGTGCATATTTATCCCTTTTCTGTTATGAGTATTTGTTGTTTTAATTATACTTATGTATATATGTTGTTAGAATTGCATAGAATTGTATAATTATGTGCATATGTAGAGTTTTCTGTAATTTCAATGGTATAATATTTTGGAATTTTTGTGTGGCATTGCCCAAATCGAGGCTGGGGATGCTACAAAGTGGTATCAGAGCTCTAGTTCCAACACTGAGCCTACATGGGACAATTAACAGAGCGCATAGATTGAAATTGCAGAGTATGCAAGTAAATTGTTTGATAGAATGCCAGAAAGAGCACATCTGCAATTTTTTCAACAAAATTATTACAGTGAAATTGGGAGGAATTTCATGGGAAAATTGAAAGAAGCGAGCCCATGATTTAGAAACAATAATTTTCAGTCTCTAATTGAGGAATTTTTGGGCTGTAATGGCCGAATTTCAATTTACCATGGAAGACATGGAATAGTTGATCAAAATTCCCAATTCCAGAAGTGAATTGAAGAAAATTCATGCCCAGGAATGTCGACCGACTGTGCATGCAAGAAATTGATTGATGCAATGGTTGAATTGGAATTTATTGGAATGGATTGGCCAAATTTTGGAATTTTGGAAGTTTCAGAGTGCCACAGTGAATATAATTTGAAGAGCAGCGGTCGAATTCATATGTACAAGACCAAAATTGACTGCAAAAAGCTTAGTTATAGAGATCTAATGGCGGCGTACAAAATAAATTGCAAAAATTATATATTATTGGGAATTTTGGTAGAAATGCAAAATTTTGGCAAAATATGGAAATTTTCCTTACGATGACGTTAGCGTGATGTAGAGGCCACATGTCAGCTGACGTGGTAGATATGTGACGAGTACTACCACAGTGGTAGGTACATGGTGGTAGTGGAAAGTGCAAGGTGGCAAGTGAGTTGGCGTCAAGGTGGGGTGGTCACATATTGGCCAAAACCACAAGCTGGGCCTGCAGAACCGTGTCATGGGGGTGGGGGTGGGGGTTACAGTGTTGTTAGGCTAACATGTCACTAGGGTCAGAACTATGGTTATGTTTCACGGCCCCTCCCCCATGTGTTAACATTCGGTGGGGCAGGGGGGTTGTGATGTGACAAGGATCGTCGATCGTCGTCGACACCCTCTGCACCATAACCGTTGGATCAAAATGACATGTAACTTTATGCACCGAGGAGTATGGGTGCGGGATGGGGCTTGCCAATCCCCATGAGCCAATAAAAAGGCACCACATGGCAGCCAAGGATCAGTGGGGCTCGTAATATACAGTGTGTGCGCCGTGGAGGTAAGGAAGAGAATGAAGAAGGAGGTAAGGGTCGATAGGGCAAGGCCATGGTGGCCGAAGGATGACAGGGAACCTCCCCAAACTTATAGGTGGAATCAGGTTTCCATGTCAACATCCCAGTCAACATAATTCAACCAAATTTCATAGATATGAATAAAATTTACCAGGAAATGAAGGTGTTTTCTAGGTCATATTTTTGAAGGCCATTTTCAGGGGCATAAACAACATTTTCGAAAAATCAAAATTGCATGAAAATGTATGTCCTTCCAAGACATAGAGTTCATTCATCTCAAATAATAGAGCTCGAATAGATATTTCTAATAGTGTAAACCATAGTCAAACAAAGTTAGTATGAGGGAGTTACAGGCCAATCAGTGGAGGGTAAAGTTTAAGACCTAGTTAATTTCAGAGGGCCATAGCTTCATCCTCCAAAATAAGATTGGGGCATAGGAGTAGTCTATGGAAAGATCTTGAGTCATAGAATACAACCATGGAGCTAAATTGAAATTTTGGGCACAAAAAATGTATAAGAGGGCATAAAAGGCACCTGTAGCATACAGGTCTAAAAAATATAAATTGGCCTTAAACTTCAATAGGCTGTATTGGGCAGCCTAGAGTCAAGATGAAGGTGAAACTTGGCTAGAATGATGAAAATATGATCATGAAGTAACCTATTTGATCTCTTGTTAAAACGCCAAAGGATCAAGTGCAAATATGCATGGACACAGTTAAAAAATTGAACTTGGTTAAATGGTGTGAAAAAGTAGAAATTGGGTAATGGTTAAAGGGTGATAACTTTCTGCTCGAAACTCAAAATTGAGAAAGAAAGAAGTCATTGGAAAGGTATTGAACAAAAGAATTCATTTATGCAATCATAACTATGAATTTAATAGCACAATTTATAGCAATTTAGAAATATATTTTTGGTGACCGTAAAGCGAAAAAATGGTGCATATGTTACCTGAATTGTATATTATGTTTTTAGCTAACAAATGTTGTTGTATGCATGTTTTTAGATGTTATGATTATAATTAAAACATAACAAATGAAAATTATGTCCACATATAGGAGACAAATGAATAGAGACAATTATTCAAAATGAGCATTTGGTTTCTTTAAGAAGCTGTTGGACCAGATATTTGGGTTTAATGAGCAACACGGAAGACCCCTAATGAAATATTTGTTTGAGGGAAGAATTCTAGATGATAATGGTGCAGATAAAATGTGGATGTTAGGTAGGAAAGCTATTTGTAGTTCATGATAATGAATGTACAACAAATTCACATGGAAATACAAAGCATGAATTCAGGAAAGGTGGATTGAGCAAAAGATAAAAATGTTTGAATTTTTGTTAAAGATGAGAAGAGACATTCAAGGAAAGAGTGCTATGTCAAGGATACCCCTCATGATGACCAAAATCCAACGATGAATAATGTTGATATATGCATTTCAGTGCAACCATGAAGGCTTGAAAATCCAATAAGATAAAATTTATGTGTGAAGGAAATTACTACAAGAAATCCATTGATGCTAATTAGAGTAGAATCAAGGTGCAACAATAAAGTATGTATTGGCTGAAGTAATGAAAGTTCATTCACCCTAAAGGATTCCAATGTACATATAAAGTAATACATTGTGGTCATATCTATTCTAAAAATATTGATTATTAGAATGATAATATTCAGATAAAGAGAGACATTCATACATGGAGATAATGTGCATTATATCCTGGGATTAGCTATGCAATTTTGGAGTAATGATTCCCTTATTGTTATCAGAGTAGTGCAGTGGAAGCATGGTATGAAAGATAGAAATAAAAGGGTGAAGTAATGAGTAATACATGTATGCTCAAGAGTACCAACTGATGCATAAACAATGTATTATGTACAGATTGGAAGAATGTAGTCAGGTTTCAAAGAAGGGTTTTTCCATAAAGGGAAGAAAGATTCTAGGATGGAGTCAGATCCTTGAACATCTTAAGATAATGGAAGAAGAAATCATGAGGTGGATGCCCAACTAATAGGGGTGCATGGAAACACTCCATGAGAGATGACAACAATAGAAGAGGATTGTGATGCATTCCAAAAGTGCTTAAGGTATTTCGCAAGTAGCATGGAGATATCAAGTCAAGAGGAACATAAACATGGAAATGAAGTTCCTGAAGGGAAAAAAATAAGGAACCATGAAGAAGAAAATGGTTCTATGCTTGGTATAAGATGCAAAGGGGATGGTACCTGAAAATAATCCATCTCAAGTGGAAAAGATCCAAGGGTGACATTCCAGGAGGTTGGAAGTATTGTTGGAATCCATGATGGAAAGTAAAAGCACTATGAACTAATTCCAATTATTCTCTAAGAAGCTGGAAGAGAAGGAATTTGGTAGCATTGCAACATGATGGAAATTGACAAAGAAGTCAAGATGAGACCCAAATGGATTAAGAAAAGAGAAGGGAAGGTGAAAGAAACCACAGTACTGAAGTGTTCAGTCAAGGAAAGGATGGAGCAGTATGGTTCTGAAAAGTAAATGAATATTGAAGATTCAAATGCTATAAAACAACATGATTGGAAATATAAATTAGTCAGGTATGAGTTGGGTCACATGGATCTAGGAAATAGATGAATGTGAAGATTAATATCAACATGGTACAGGGATGGAAATTGTAAAGTGACCAGGATTAGTTGGATTGGAAAAGTGCTCAGGACAGAATCAATCATGTGCAATGATTTCAACAAACTTACAAAAGGGTACAAGAAATTCAATGGGACTAGAGGACAACCAAGAACAACAAGGAGAGAAATGGATGAATAAAGAGGTTGCTGAAATTTCTGTAGAAACAATTATGTTATGGCTATTGGACAACCATACATAACACAAGAACTCAAAATGCAAATGCATTTATGGGCCTGCTAAGGATGCATTCTTAGTGCATATAAATGTGTATTAATGAATGCATATATATATATATATATATATATATATATATATATATATATATATATATATATATATATATATATATATAAAA
>ML802986.1:242396-265111 GCA_009831015.1 Picea engelmannii
AAACATGTTAAGACTAGGAGTAGTCTATTATTATATATATGATCATGAAAGTTCCTAATGGTGGATGTTGTGTCAGAAAAGAGGAAAGTTATTGCATGATTGAAAGTGATGCTAACACTCAACAAATCCCTGTGATTTTCTCCCATTTTTTCTTCCAAAGTTGGTTTTAGTGTATTTTTCTTCAATTTTTTGAACAAGTCAACGCTATTTATGGGGATGGATCTATTCATGGCATTTTTTGCGCCGAAAACAATTAGGCTCTAAATTAGGCGCTAATAGTGTCGGAAATTGTGCCCCATTTAGCACCATAATTTGTGCCCCATTTAGCGCCAGAAATAACACCCCATTTAGTGCCAGAAATAGCGCCCCGTTTAGTGCCTGATTTAGCACCCCCGTTAGCACCAGAAATTGCACTAGAATTAGTGTCGGATGTAGCCAGATTAGCCTAAATAGTTAATTAGTTGAGGTGTTGGGGGTTAAGTGGATAGGGACTTTAAAGATTATGGGATTTATGGATTTGGGGTACATGGATTAAGGGTTAATGGATTAGGGGTTAGGGTTTAAGGGATTAAGGGTCAAGATCTAAGGGATTTGGTGCTTACGGGTTAGGTAGTTTAATGGTTAATGGATTAGGGATTATGGGCTAGGGGATTAATATTTAAGTGCTTAGTGCATACAAGGTTTATGGATTAATGGATTAGGGATTAGTGAGAAGTGTTTAAGGATCGATGACTTAGGGGTTAGGGGATTTAGGGATTTTGTGTTAAGGGATTATTGATTAACTAAGGTTGAGGGATTAAGGGTTATTAGGGATTAGTGATTAAGTCTTTAAGGGTCAATGGATCAGGGGTTAGGGGAGTTAGGGCTTTGTCGAAACTCTCTTGAAATTTCATCGAACCTCTTCCAACACGCTAATCACCAATTTCATCCACTAATGTCGCACGGTGAGTAGTGAATGGGGCCAACGTTGAAATTTCTTCAAACTTTTACTGTATGCATTGAAATTTGACATGGTTAGAATATAGACATGCGCCCTTAACAATATGTGAGGGTTTCAAGACTTAAGGATACCTGATGTCCCCACATAATTTTTGAGATCCTCCACTTTGTATCAATGTTCATCATGCAGTCTCATTGTCATCATTCATCATTCACATCTATGGAATTCTTGTAAAAACTCTCTTAAAATTTCATGGATTAATGTATTTCAATTACATGCCCATCACCAATGTCATCCATCAATGTCGTACAATGAGCAGTGAATGGGGTTTAGCGCCAGATGTGCCTAAATAGTTAATTAGGTGAGGTGTTGGGGGTTAAGTGGATAGGGGCTTTGAGGATTATGGGATTTAGGTATTTGGGGTACATGGATTAAGGGTTAAGAGAATTAGGGATTAGGGTTTAAGGGATTAAGGGTCAAGAGATAAGGGATTTGGTGCTTATGGGTTAGGTATTTTAATGGTTAATGGATTATGGATTATGTGCTAGGGGATTAATGTTTAAGTTCTTAGAGCATAGGGGTTTATGGATTAAGGGATTAGGGATTAGTGTTTAAGTGTTTAAGGGTCGATGGATTGGGGATTAGAGGATTTAGGGATTTTTTGTTAAGGGATTAGTGATTAACTAAGGTTGAGGGCTTAAGGGTTTAGGGATTAGGGCTTAAGGATTTAAGGGTCAATGGCTTAAGGGTTAGGGTTTAGGTCAAAATTTGACATGGTTATATGAGACACATGACTTGAATATGGTATGCAAGGGTTTCAAGAGTCAAGGATATTTCTTGATGTCCCCACATAATCTTCGACATCCTCCACATTTGTGTGAACCTTCATTATGTGGTAAAATCATTTTCATCATTCATCATTCCCATCTACATAATCTTGTTCGAAACTCTCTTGAAATGTCATGGAATGTTTTCCAACACGCTCATCTGAGATCACCCCCAATTATTAATCCTTCCTCTCTTAAGAAATCACTCTCCTCTAGTGATTTCCAGAAGAAAATTCTGTCTTGATAGGGACCAAAGGTTTCCAGTGGTCTTGAATCCACTTCTTAAGATTTTATTTTGTCATCTTCAGATAGAAAAGTTTTCCCACCAAAACCTTCAAAGCTAGACCTACAACCCACTTTAATGATACATCCTTCTCTAGAACATAAAGAGGCTGGTTGTTTTGCACTTTCAAACTTTTTTGTTGTCTCTTTTCCTTCACTTGACCTCCATACAGTCGGGGTTGCCTATTCTCTACAACTTTGAAGTAGTATGGTTTTGTGACTAGAGGGTTAATGTCAGATATAGATCTAGGGTTTTTCGGGCTATCTTTCTCATTGGTTCAAGTTAATGGAGAAACCCTATAAGTTTCATGAATTTCCTTATTGTCAATCAAGCACTTCAAAGATTCTCCCAATTCAACGTCAGATCCATAATTCACATGACAACCACCTATAACTTTTACACACTGGATATTGTATAGATGTCTGTACATTTCATCTGGTTGAAAAGACCCTCTTTGGCCCACAAAGCATCTTCTTCCTCCCAGTCAGCATCCATAAGATTTTCCATGTCATCCATCGTGTATTCAATGTTATAATCTTAGGCATTGGTAACAGGGAATTATTAATTATGGACATGTTTGTTAATATGATCAACCGCTCAAAAACCTAATTTAAAGGCAATGCCATTCTAAAACAAAAACAAAACTCTCATTTAGTATAGACTCAAGACCCAAGGCTTCTGAAATTTATTTCTAAGAATAGATCACACTCCATTCTATTTAATGTTTCTTGGTGAATGCAACATAAACAATGTAGGGTTTACGGGTGGAAGAATCAAACCTATGCTCATGTGGTTTATTTTTGTGTAACCCCTGTTTCACTCTCCACAGTGCGAATGGTGTGACTATGGTGGTAAATATTTGAAAGGCCGAAAAATTTGGTGGCAAAGTTGAAATATAGAGGGGAATTTTAAATGGGAAAATTTTTCAGAGGGAAACCAATTCTCAATTTTCGGATCTGCATTTCCCGCATAGTCTTTTCATATGGTTAAACTTCACTTTGTTTTGACTCACCAGTGTGATCAAACTGAATGACCATTCTACATAATCAACTAGATCTATTTTCGAGAGGAGCCGAGCCCCACACAGAGGGTGAAGGGGAGGATAGTATCGTGAAATTTGAGATCTCTGCGTTTTTTCATCGCTCAATTCAACCGTTGAATCAAGTTTCTGATACTTAGCCGATTCCTTCAATGTGCATTTTGCAGGGATTCAAAGTTTAAATATTGATATTTAAGTAAGATAAGTTTTGCAACTTCTGATTTTGTCTATGTAATCCTCAACACTCTGTTGATTTCGCTGATAGCCATTTTGAAAGGACTCACCAGTGGAATGACAATAAATTATGAATATTAGGTATGAAAACCTTGCTCATTTTTAATTTAATTTATTTATTATTGAGTCTTTCTCAACTGCGACCGTGATTATTTGTGTTCATAATATTTCCTTCCTGAATAATGCCACTTCCTTTTTACTAAATTTTTCTCGACCGTAAATATTTGTATTCATGATATTTCATGCTTGAATAATGCCTAGTTTTGTTTCCTTTTGCTAGAAATGGCTAGCCTTTGAGCTACACTAGTTGCATTTTTCAAAGATATTGAACTCCCTCTTAAACAAATCATTTTGGATCCTTCTCCGTTTTCATCCCACAAATATTTGTTTTAACTTTAAAGACGTAGGTTGAATCCTGTTAGCTTCCTCCCAAGGAGTTTTATCAATTCTTAACTAAGTTGGAGAAACTTCAAACCTATACCCTAACATGACTCAACCACCATTGATGAGAATCAAATAAATGGTGAGAGTGACTTTTACCTTTCAACGATTCCTTTGTATACAACCAATCATGACCCTCCTTTGCTCAATCCAATGGTGAAACTCATTCTGGAAGCATTTACTCACTATTTAACTTTCTATAGAAGTGATTGAGAGATGAGTACTGTGCACTATGGTTTCCTTCAATGTTCACAACAGGTTGGATCTAGATTCAATGATGACATTAATATTTGAGCTCGCTTTCAACGTAGTGTGGAGAACTCTATACTCACTGCGATTTCAAACATGAATGAATGCCCTTCTATTCCTCAATTTTATCACTACAACCAATCTCAATATATAACCAATCGACTCAGGTTGTTAGACAGAGAACATGCATTTCCAGGTAACATAGTGAGTTGTTGCGCTATTGAACATCAAGCATTAGTTTCATTCCACTCAATAAATCTCATCAAGTTTTGATATATGCATCCATAGATCTAAACGTAGACAATATAAACCACACCTTGCAAATATAAAAACACGATGCTACGGATCAATATTGAAACTATATATTGCAAATTTTTTTAATCAACCACATAGATACTGCTCACAAAGAGAATAGGCTACATGGAACAAGAAATGGGTGAAGATTATATTTTTTTTCACATACAGAGTACACACTATGTTTTCCTCTATTCTCCCCAACAATGTCAACATTCTAAATTAGAAGCTACAAAATACATTCAAATCTCACCATATATCAAGATCCATACAATCAGAATCTATCAACAAATTGGAGAAATCCTTGGTCTAAATTTAGATAAAATCCCTCATTCTAGTTCTAATAGATTCCAGAGCTTATTTTGGCAACAATAGCCATTATTACACACACTTAACACTATTATTAAGGAACTAATTCCTATGTAAAACAAACTCAGTTAATTTGACTTTCTAGAAGTCAGTACAACAAAAGTTGAATGATGCCCCTGCATCAATGTTACACCTTTCTCTGTCGTGAACACTGAAGAAAATCATTATAAACTGGTGGCTACTGGAAATGAGAAACAACGTTAGAAATGTTCTATTTTCAATAAGATTCGGTGATTCATTGAAAATTTTACGAAAATTGCCCCACCAATGTTCAAATTGCTAAAAAAAGATGTTGACTTTCATTGGACTAACTATTGTCAAACTGCATTTGAAACCTTGAAAGATAAATTATTCGTGGCACCAGTTCTTAGAGGACCCAATTGGGCCCTCCTATTCCATATATCTACTGATGCATCCGATACTGCAATAGTAGGGGTGTTAAGACAAAAAGAATACCAATAGTCTTATGCCATTTACTTTGTAAGTAAAAACTTGACTCCTGCTGAGATGAACTATACAGTCATTGATGACTCTGTGTTTTGCCTATTTTTCCGATGCCCAAATCCCTTTTTGCACATGGAAGTAATATAGTCTATGCTTTTATTAGCTCTTTTTTTGAAGGTGTTATTGGGTTTTATACATCAATTTTCCATGGCACAACATAAGGTATGTGTAATCCTTATTTATGATGATTTATTTTTAATTGAGTAAGTGCAATCGATTAATATCTTTTTGTTTTCTTGAAACAGGTAAAAAACGTGATCCGAGCTTCCATCCGACCCTCCATCCAACCCTCCATCTAGCCCTCGATCTAACCCTCAGAGCGTAGTGCAGTTGGAGGTTGGCATATTGGTGAGTTGTCCTTGGCGAATCCGACACATGGGTTTTTTTCGTGCTCAAGCCCTCCAACTATGGGACTCATCACTTTTAAATTCAAGCAATTGAGTCAACCTCTATTTTGAGCGCACAAATCTATTGGAGAGATGTTGTTTGTTTATAGGCTTTAATGAATTTCTGTTTTAGAGAGAGTGCCGACCCTTTTAGTGGTCGACCTCTCAGCTACATTGTAAACTCTATAAATACTGGAGTCTTTCAAGATGAACATGACACGATTTTACATATACAGTCATTATCTTGAATTTCTTTGTAAACTCTGTTTTGATGTTAATACTAATTCTATGCTAAGTTTGTGGCTACCTTTTATATTGGAGTAGTGCCACGACTGTTTGGGGGGCCCACCAGTGGTCTGGGTAGCTTGTTCATATTGTTGTATATTTACATTTTCGCATTTAACTTTCATCATTTGCTAATTTCGGGTTACCTGTTGAAATTGTGTTACTGTGTATATCTCTGTGTATAACTTGCAGATCACTCCCTGAAATTGTATGTGTGTTACATGATACTTACTTTTGTCCATATTTACTTATCTATACTCTGACACCTAATATCTTGTTATCTAGGTTGTAATTTATTAATGGGTATATGTTCATATTTGTTTAACTATGCAATCATAGCTTTCTTTCCCTGTTTCATAAGCTGTAAATTACTTCGCAGTTTGGTTATTTAGGTAGTATTTTTCATAACTATATCTACTTTATTAAATTGCAAAGGTCGATTACTTCTTGTAGATTTACATGAATTGTTAGCTTTATTTCCAACATCAGAGTGATAGGATAGGAGTTGATTTCAAATTCCTTTGTATTAATTCCAAGAATATGCATTGATATCTTCATAATGGCAAAGATCTCCATAGATTGTCTTATTCATACTCTGCATTTCTCTGTAGAAGTTAGCATCAAATTGATTCCATTTGAATTGTCAGTAGTGGTTAGATTCCATCATGACATGATTTTCCATTGTAGATGGCGCAGCCGACCCCCTCTCTCCTGACCTCCTGAGGGGCTACTCGACCTCCCGGTCTAGGATTGTTTGAAAAACACCTGAGTCGAAGCGAATCCTTAGGTCCTTTTCCTGGAACCCAAAAAACTCTATCACAGGTCCTTTCTTCCCTTTTCAACGCAAGTTATGTGGCACTCACGGATCCTCTCCTTAGCGTTGCTCAAGTTTAACACCAACAACTCTAGCTCTCTATACTAGGATTTTCCTCCTTGACGTGACCATGGACTATGATCGTGGGCCAGCTCCCTTCGTGACCCCGTGCTTCGAAACTTTCACGAGCTGCTTAATCCCCTTTTCCAAATTTCTGAATCGGTGAATCCTTTGGGACCAAATATACGGTCCACGTTCCTCTTGCGATCAACGACTGTGATAAACTTGCGAGTTTGGACTTCGTGAGTCATCTCTTCTTCCGACTCTATCCTTCCCGACTTGTGAATCAACGAAATGCCGACCCCAACTCCACATGTCCTATCTCAATGGATGGATAGGATTGCTTCGGCTCCTAGCTCTTCGGGTATTCTCTCCTTGACTTTCCTCGAAGGGTTCTTCCTTCGAAATACGTGGATCTATGCCACTTGCCCTCTGGATCCAATGGTCTAGAATCACTTCACACCTCAAAACTTCACGAAGATCTTCATTTTCTCCTGGAAAACCTTCCGAAGTTCCTGCTCCCAAACCTCTTGATCTTCTGCCACCTGTCTCCTCCGACGATGGATGATTTTCCGGTCTTTGGGACTTCGGAAATTCCTCAAATCCTTTGCACACTTAGCGCAAGTTATTTCGTTTGAGACTTAGGTTGTTCTCAAACTCCTTCTACACTCCTTGTAGAGTTCTACGCAGAATCTTCTACGATTTTGCTCAGCTTGAAAACCTTCAAAGTTCACCGTTCTTCTATGAACTTCCTCGTGCCCTCCTGGCAACTTCTCACTCTTCCTCCTGAATTTGTAATATGGACTTACAGTATCCTAGGCACACTCCTTGCACTCTACTTTGTTCCTCGACGACTTCTCCCTTAGCTTTATAGAAGGGTTTAAGGCATCTCCTTTCCTTTTTTGATGCACTCTTGCAAAGCCCTCCTTCCTTAGAATGTTCAATAATTTTGGGATTCTCTTAAGGGTTCCAACACTTCCAACCATGTTGTCCTTGTATGCACTCACACTAACTCGATGCCCGCCTGGCATATTGTTTCAGAGTGTTCAATAACTTTGAACTATGCCTCCTCCCACACAGTCTTTCTTTCCAAGGTACTTAACCACCTTGAAATTTATTCTCGAGTTTGTGAATTAACCTGGTATGTCCTCTTGATAGTTTCTCTTCTGACCCCACTGAGTTCAGATACACACTCCTTGCGTCATCTCACAGAGTTTCTTCTCTCTGTCGCACACTCGCACTTAGCCTAGAGAACCAGACTTAATTCAACCCACTCGCGGAAAGAAAAAATTATATCTATCCCTGCAGATGATTTCTAACATCCATCTACAATCCAAATGCATGTAAATGAAATTCATAACACAATATCCATTACACAGAAATTGATAACAGGAAAAACATCATTTTCTATTAATGGTAGAACATCAAACTACAAATGATTGAGTCTGAACTGTGACTGAGTCTTAGCTCTCATCAACCTCCCTAACTAGCTTACAATGATTTTTCAACAAGTTCCAACTATCTACATCAACCTATTGCTACCTAAAACCACCTTTTTTTATGTTTGGAAAAATACAAATATTTATACAAGAGGGGCTCAACGAGCTTCCCTCGCAAGCTAAACTAGTGGTGTAAAATCACCATTCAATACGCCTATCTAATGGGCAAATTACAATTATGGAAATATGCTCCAAATCAGATGCAAATCCTCCTACCGTCAGCCACTTAATGGAGACCTTATCTCCAGCTTATGCAAATGAACAACTCGACTCTTCCAGCTTGTCATCATTAATGCCTGTATCACACTTTCAATTTTCGAGGCAAAAATGAGAGGACAATGCCTCTCCCTTTCTTAAATGTGCACCATGCGAGTTAATTGACTGACACATGATGAGGTGGAGTGATTATTCTACATCATACTCCATGACTATGAAAATCATGAGCTCCTGCTCATGAGATTTCCAGCATGGTTGAAATCCTCCTAGATCCCAAACTTTCTCCTAGAGCTGTCTTTCGACTCCTCTGCTTTGTTGCTGCTTCTCCTGCATCTTCCTCGCTTCTCGTGCAGGTTCATTTCTATCCAACTTCCTCATGCTGACCTCTTCCTCTTCCAACCCTAACATTAGCTTCCTGATCTCCTCAACCACCTTATCCAGCTGTTCCATCGTCTGGCTCTTCCTTTGGAGACTAGCTCGCTGCACATTCTCCTTATCAATGGGTAAATCACACTGATTTCCCATATGGTCCTCCTCATCTGTTGTGGTCTTATTTTTCCACTCGTCTGCAACTTCTACTCCTGCAGAGTTCTCATCACTGAGCTGCCACTCAACTTCTCCTTCTGATAGATTGTCTGCTGTCAGTTCTCCGGCTAGTCCCATTCTAGCTTCTACCAATCTCTTCTCATGCTATTGTGTTTCCTCTGGCATGGATATCTTATGGCATCCACCTTCTAGTTCTAGACTGTCTAACCAATCCTCTAGTGCCTTTAAATCCAATTCCCATTGGGTGAGTAACTCAACGGGGCGCTCCTCGATTGGTACATATCTCAGTATCTGCTCCTCCTCCTTCACAACAGTCTCATCTTGCTGTCCTTCTGTTGCATCCGCAACGTCTGTGCTTGCCTCTCCTCGACTACTTGGTAGGAATATATCGACTCCTCCAACAATCAAAACGGTCCTTTGATCCTCCTCCTTTATGACGGAAATTTTAAACTTCTCATCATCTTCATTCACACGACTCACAATCCCGTGTGAATCTTCATATGAGTGAGGTATTTCTTCTACTTCCTCCTTATCTACCAAATTCCCTTGCTGACGTGAACCCTCAATAGAGCTCATCTCTTCTCCCTTTCCCACTTGGAAATTTGGGATGTCTCCTCTTCCCACCTGACAGTCTATGAGATCCACTGATCCCTTCTCATTGCCCACCTGGCAATCTACGAGACCTCCGCCAGATCTCTTTCCTTCGTCACTGAGGTTTTCAACATGCCTCAACCACCTTATTAACATCTGTTGCTGCCTTCTAGTCAATAAATTATGAACATGCCATTTAGCTATTCTCTTCAAGGGCCATTCATACCTCCAACATACCCTTGCCTCCTGTTGCATCTTGAATGCTAGCGTCTCCATGTGGGATTGAATTTCACTGAGCTTCTTGTCTATCTCCACTTTTCCTTTCTGCAGACAGACTCTCCCTTGACTGTGCTCATGACTTCCAATGGCCATATTGCTTCACCTACAACCCACCTGGTTATTTAACATCCATTGTACACCCTGCATTAGCTTCAACAGAGCATGACACTCTCTCCCTCTTGCCTACATAAATCAATTCTGCATCGACTCTGATATCTCCTTTGCCTACGATCTGTGGGAAAAACAATCTCTGATACCACTCCTGGCGTATACCACCCCCTCTCTCCTGACCTCATGAGGGGATTTTTGACCTCCCGGTCTAGGATCATTTGAAAAACACCCGAGTCGAAGTGACTACTTAGGTCCTTTTCTTAGAACCCGAAAAACTCTATCACAGGTCCTTTCTTCCCTTTTAGGCACAGGTTATGTGGCACCCGCAGACCTATCGTTAGAATTTCTTAATTTTAATGCCAACAACGCTAGCTCTCTATACTAGGATTTTCCTCCTTGATGTGACCACAGACTATGACCGTGGGCTAGCTCAATTCGTGACCTCGTTCTTCAGAACTTTCGCGAGTTGCTTCCTCCCCTTTTCTAAATTTCCGAATCGGTGAATCCTTCGGGACCAAATCTATGGTCCACATTCCTCTTGCGATCAATGACTGTGATCAAATCGCGAGTTTGGACTTCACGAGTCCTCTCTTCTCCTGACTCTATCCTTCCCGACTTGCGAATCAACGAAATGCCGACCCGAACTCTACGTGTCCTATCTCAATGGACGGCTAGGATTGCTTTGGCTCCCAGCTCTTCGGGTATTCTCTCCTTGACTTTCCTCGAAGGGTTATTCCTTCTAAATACATGGATCTCTTCCATGTTCCCTTTGGATCCAATGGTCCATAATCACTTCGCGCCTCACAACTTCACGAAGATCTTTGTTTTCTCTTGGCAAACCTTTCGAAGTTCCTGCTCCTGAACCTCTTGATATTCTACCACCTGTATCCTCCGACGATGGACGATTTTCCGGCCTTCAGGACTTTGCAAAGTGTTCGAATCCTTTGCACACTTAGCACAAATTATTTCTTTCGAGACTTAGGTTGTTCTCGAACTCCTTCTGCACTCCTTGATAAGTTCTATGCAGACTCTTCTGCAATTTTTCTCGGCTTGAAAACCTTAAAATTTCATTGTTCTTTTATGAACTTCCTCATGGCCTCCTGGGAACTTATCGCTCTTCCTCCTGAGCTTGTAATATGGACTTACAGTATCCTAGGAGCACTCCTTGCACTCTACTTCGTTCCTCGATGACTTCACCCTTATATTTACGGAAGGGTTTAAGGAATCTCCTTTCCTTTGTCGATGCACTCTTGCAAAGCCTTACTTCCTCAGAATGTTCAGTAATTCTGGGATTCTCTTAAGGGTTCCAACACTTCCAACCATGTTTTCCTTGTATGCGCTCACACTAACTTGATGCCCTCATGACAGAGTGTTTTAAAGTGTTCAGTAACTCTGAATTATGCCTTCTCCTACACATTCTTTCCTTCCAAGGTACTTAACCACCTTGAAATTTCTTCTGTAGCCTGTGAATTAACCTGGTATGCCCTCTTGGCAGTTTCTCTTCTGACCCCACTAAGTTCAGACACACACTCCTTGCGTCGGCTCACAAAGTTTCTTCTCTCTGTTGCACACTCCTTGCACTTAGCCTAGAGAACCAGACTTAGTTCAACCCACTCGTAGATAGAAAACTGTATCTCTATCCCTGCAGATGATTTCTAACATCCATATATAATCCGAATGCATGTAAATGAAATTCATAGCACAATATCCATTACACAAAAATTGATAATAGGAAAAACTGTCATTTTCTATTAATGGTAGAACATCAAACTACAAATGCTTGAGTCTGGACTGCGACTGAGTCTCGGCTCTCATCAACCTCCCTAACTGGCTTACAATTATTTTTCATCAAGTTCCATCTATTTACAACAACCTATTGCTACCTACAAGTACCTTTTTTTTATGTTTGAAGAAATACAAAGATTTATATAAGAGGGGCTCAACGAGCTTCCCTCACAAGCTAAACTAGTGGTGTCAAATCACCATTCAAAACGCCTATCTAATGGGAAAATTACAATGATGGAAATCTGCTCGAAATCAGATGCAAATCCTCCTACCGTCAACCACTTAATGGCGACGTTATCTACATCTTTTGAGAATGCACAAATCGACTCTTCCATCTTGTCATCATTAATGCCTAGATCACGCTTTCGATTTTTGAGGCAAAACGAGAGGACGACTCATCTCCCTTTCTTGAATGTGCAACTCTTTACTTTCAATTAGGCATATTAGTATAAGCTTAGGGTTTATTTCCTTTAATATAAAAGTAATTCTCAGTTTTTGAAGACATGCTTTAAGAATGGAGTTCACTTTGAAGAATTGATTTTGAAATACTGCTTGTTTATTAAGAGATTTGCTTACTTAGATGAATTGATCATAGTTATAGATTGCTTTTGAAAAGATGATTCACTTAGATTAATAAGATTACTGTTTTAAAGATTGTTCTGTACATCTAAATTCAAGTATACTGTTCAGATGGATTGTGGCTTATTTATAGTATCTTAAATCATGTTTTAAAGTAGAACTATAAATTGAAAAAGAGTGTTGATCCTTATGATAAACGATCCTCTTGACTAGTTAATCTTTTCGTTAGTTTTTCCTTTCTTCCTTGACTCATACTGTGTCACAACTCTAAGTCTACTTACCCTGGTCTATAATTTAATTGAGGGAAATTAGTACATACAGTTTACCCATCATTTTTGGCGTCGTTACCGGGGAGTTGTCTAAAGGTAGAAAACAATTAGGAAGTAGATTATTTCTAAGCATTAGTACTAGTTTGGTGGCGGGGGAACTTTAAGACGAGAGGTAAGAACCTACGCATATGTTATAGAAGGTTCCCCCAAACCCATTGGTAGTTTTCCTTTATGTACTGCTTTCATGAAAAAACCTAGGGACCAAAAGGGTAGATATATCAAAACCAATCCAAAAATTTCGATCAAATTTCCTTCTAACCGTTTTGGAGGAAGGAACACTCCATCCATAAACTCTATAGAACGGTACCAAAAATTTTAAGTAGGGGATAGATGAACCCAAAAAGCTAAAAAAGTTTCAGAAGAGACCAAAACTGGGGAAACCATAGAGAAGAAAATTGAGACATCAACAATAGTAGGACGGGAGGCAAGACCACTCAAACCTTCATTGGAACCAACCAACACAAACTTTTCATTTTTACCACCATCAGGGGATTCTAACTTTGTAGATATCATTGACCCTGAACAGGTGAATTCCCTCTTTGGAGGTTCAACAAATATACTTGTGTCCCAAGTTGAAACAACAACTTCTAAACCAATAGTTTCAACAGGTTCAAGAAAAGTCCCTGACATCCAAATAGTAGATAAATCTTCCTATCAAAGGAATATCTTTCGTGAAAAGGAACCTTGGGACACCTCATTATCTCCAAGGATAAAACCATCAAGGTATTCTCTCTTTGGGAATCAGATTAGTATGGATGATCAGGAGGATCACAACCATGTGAGACATAACGAGGGAGAAGAAGTAGGAAACCAAACATAAACCACTTTTGGGTTTCCAATTTTGGATACCACACAAAATATTAACATGAAGAACATTCCACTCCCTGCACTACACACCTTTTATGGTAAGAGTAGTGAGGACCCAGATACCTTCCTGTTTGAGTTTGACATCTTGTGCAGAAGTTATAACTACTTGCAAGATGCTCAAAAATTAAAACTATTTCCTGCCACTCTCAAGGATTCTGCACTTAGATGGTTCATGGGATTAGGAGAGTCTAGTATTAGATCTTGGGAAGATATGAAGACCATATTCCTTAAGAAATACCAAGACTATTGCAAATCTAAAGATTCTCGTAATGATATTTTTAAAATTCAACAATTAGAAGATGAGAGTCTCGAAGATTACATGGAACGATTTGCTTATACTTCACAAAAATCGAAATATCATGACCTTCTAGATGATGCAATCAAAACTCTTTTTCTTAAAGGAATTTTGGAAGAATATGTGGAAACACTTAACCTGATGGCATTAGGAGACATATCCCATAAACCATTCACTGAGGCTGTGAGATGTGTAGAAACTACTTGAGAAGTAGGGCCAAAACTAGAAAGGGTGTTCGGGATCCCTATAGTAGAAACTCAAGAGTTAGTTTTGGTGGTATTACAAGGGTAGAAATAGGAAACCTGTTGGAGAACTTTAAAACTGATATTTTAAGTACAATAGGTTCCCAATTGGACACTTTAAATATTAAGAAGAAACATGAGGAAGAGAATGCAACAATGTGCATATTTTTTCCAAGGTGCAGGAGGATGCATTCCTCAAGGGGATTCCCATTAGAAAGAATTTTAGTTTGTGGCTTCTGTATTGAAGATCATCCAACTATAAAATTCCCATTACCGTTTGGTTTATTAGCCATTTATAAAAGTGGGGATCCTAGGGAATCTTCTTGTGCACCTAGAAGGCCATGGCAGCCTAGGAGTCAGCCTACGTACCAGGATCTACCACCTCAAGCTCCACCTTATTACCAATAACCACAATAGTGGAACCCAACAAATTCAAAAAGATGGTATCCTTAGTATGATTCACACCATCTTTGGTTACAAGGATGGAGAGGGGGACATACCTAAGGAAACACTCAGATTCCACCTATTTCTATTCCCACTCATCCTTACCTACAATTTCCACCAAACATCCAACAATTTTTGCCAGGTTTTGTTCCCCCACCTTTACTTCCTATTCCACAACAACCTCAACAATTTCAAAATACAAATTCCCCAAGACCAACATTATTACCAACACAACCAGTGCCTAACCTGAATAATAAACCAACTCAACCTCTTCACAATGTTGAGCTGCAAACTTTCCCGACATATGTTATTTCTCCTATTCCATTACATGAGATTCAATTAAGGTCAGGGAAGGTTTTGGATAAACAAAAGCCTTCAGTAGTCATTCGGGAAGAAGAAGAAGATGAAACTCCTGACCAACCCACGAATGACACTGAGTGGGAATATTTTATTATTCCCAAAGACCAAGAACAAAAGCTCCCTCGAATCGAGTCTTTTCAAACTAAAAAAGTCCCTCCCTATCCTGAGAGATTAGCAATCGAAAAACTAATGATTCGACCATAATTTGAAATTATAAATGAATTAAATAATATCTGTGTCAAAATTCCCCTAATACAAGCCATAAAGGACATTCCAATTTACGGTAAGGTGATCAAGGAACTGTGTATCAAAAATCCAGGTAGGAAACAAAAGGATCCTCCAACAATACATCTGATCAGACAGTTGTCTGAGTACATATCAAAGCAGCCTAGGGTCACAAAGTATGAAAAACCAGGGAATCCCGTAGTAACAATAACCATTAATAAGGTTCCCATTGGAAATACTCTCATAGACCTAGGGGAAACCATTAATGTTATGAATATCAATACCTTAGAAAAATTACAGTTCAAACACTTCCTTAGACCTACCCCAACTATTTTGGAATTAGCATATAAGACAAAAATTCATACCCGAAGGAATCTTGGATGATATCATATTCACATTAGCATCATGGGAATATCCAATAGATTTCCTTGTCATTCATTCAAAGGATCCTGCTAAAGGGAATCCCGTTATCTTTGGAATACCTTGGTTGGCCACAACCAATGCATTTATTGGTTATAGAGAAGGTGAAATGACTATCTCTAATGGACTTTCTATAAAGAAACTTACCATATACCCACCAACTCAACCTGTTATAGAGAATCTATGGTGGCTTGAATGTCCATATGAGAATGAGAACTAGGAAGAACCTGTGTTTTCTAGTGATCACTCCTGGGCACTTCAGGAGCAAACAACAGAGAATGTGCTAAATCAATTCATTTATGCAATCACATGTGTTGATTTTCCTCAATATTTTCCCCAATTTGAGTATATGTTTGGTGAAGAATTTCAGGAACAACTGGACCCATCAACTCTTTCTTGAACATCTTTTATTTTTGAGATAGATGAATTTTCCATATATTATACCATGCCTTATGAGATTAGTCCTGGGAAATTCCTACATATAAATTTCGGACTAGATGCAGATCAACAAGAACAATTAGTGAATGTCCTTAAGGAACAATCATGAGCATTCGCCTGGGAATATACCGATATGTGGGGTATACACCCCGACACATGCACTCATCACATATATACCTAGGCATAAGTGACACCTGTTAGGCAACCTTAGAGAAGGATGGATCCGAAACTAAAATATATAGTGAAGGAGGAAATACATAAACTATTGAATGTCAGTTTTATTTATCCAATTTTTGATAGAAAATGGGTATCCCTGCTTGTAGTGGTTCCAAGGAAAGTAACCAGAAAATGGAGGATTTTTGTTGATTTCCGGGAACTTAATAAGGCCACTCTTAAGGATTATTTTCCTCTTCCCTTCATTGACTAAGTCTTGGATGCCTTGTCAGGAAAGAAATACTTTTCCTTCCTTGATGGATATAATAGATACAATCAAATTCTAATAGCACCCGAGGATCAAGACAAGACTAATTTCACTTGTCCTTGGGGCACCTATGCCTATAGGGTCCTATCATTTTGTCTGTGTAATGCTCCTACCACATTCCAACGAGCAATATTAGGGATATTTTATGACCTCATTCATGACTATGTGGAAGTGTATATGGACAATTTTACAGTATATGGTAATACTTATCAAGAATCCCTAGATAACCTGAAGAAATTTCTTATTAGATGTCAAGAGATGAATTTATCCTTAAGTCATGAGAAGTGTAAAATGTTATCGACTGAAGGAGTAGTATTAGGGCATCATGTTTCTTCTGAAGGTATTAAAGTGGATCTTGCTAAGATTGAGGTAATTGTTAAACTCCCACGTCCAAAAACTCAAAAAGAGGTAAGAAGCTTTCTTGGACATGACAGATACTACCGACGATTTATTGAAAATTTTACAAAGATTGTCGTACCAATGTTTGGATTGCTTACAAAACATGTTGACTTTCTTTGGACTAACCATTGTCAAACCACCTTTGAAACCCTAAAAGATGAATTATATGTGGAACCAGTGTTTAGGGGACCTAATTGGGCCCTTCTATTTCATATATCCACTGATGCCTCTGATACCGCAATAGGGGAGTGTTAGGACAAAAACAAGACCAACAATCCTATTTCATTTACTTTGTGAGTAAGAACTCGACCCCTGCTGAGATAAACTATACAATCACTGAGAAAGAGTTCTTGGCAGTCGTCCATGCCATCAAAAAGTTCCGCCATTATATCACAGGATATGAGGTATTTGTACATACAGATCACTCTACCATTATATTTCTCATGAACAAACCTATTACCAATGGCCGAGTAACTAGGTGTCTCCTTTTATTACAAGAGTTCAATATCACTGTCCTTGACCAACCAGGAAAAGGGAACTTAGTAGCTGATTTTCTCTCTCGCATTAATCATGAAGGTGATAGTATTCCTGGTGATGATAGTTTTCGAGATGAGCATCTCTTCGCCATCTCCGTAAACACTCTGTGGTTTGCAAATATGGAAAATTATTTAGCTACTAGAAAATCACGAGCTCATTTATCACCTCATGAAAATCGTCGAATTATAACACAAAGTGCTAACTACTCATTTTTCGTACTAGACCAAATTTGATTATTCGTAGATGTGTCCGAGAAGATGAGATAGCATAAATCCTACGAAGTTGTCATGATGGACCATGTGGTTGATATTTTTTCGATAAACCTACAACATATAAGGTTTTACATTCAGGTTACTATTGGCCTAACATTTTTAAGGATGCTGCCAAATATGTGAGAAGTTGCGATAGTTTCCAGAGGATAGGAAGACCCACATCAGCTGATGAAATTCCCCTACGTACCTAGGTTATGATAAAACCTTTTGAGAAATGGGCCCTTGATTTTGTAGGACCAATTTCCCCCATGTCTCGTGAGAAGAACTATATTCTTGTTTGCATAGATTATGTCACTAAATGGGTAGAGGCAAAAGCCTTGTTTAGGGCTACTGAAAAATCTATTGTTGAGTTTATTTATGAATATACTTTTACCCGCTTTGGTGTTCCTCGTGAGATTGTCATGGACCAGGGTACACAATTTACTTCTAAGCTGATGAAGGAATTAACAAAAAAATATAGGATAAAGCATCGTAAGTCCTCTTCATACCACCCACAAGCTAATGGCCAAGTGGAATCAACAAACAAAGTATTGGAAACTATCCTAACCAAAACTGTCCAACTACACCATAGAGATTGGGCCGATAGACTTCCAGAGGCTTTGTGGGCATATCGTAGCACATGGAAAAACACCACTAGACATACGCCATATGAACTAGTTTATGTAAAACAAGTACTCTTACCTATTGAATTCCAAGTAGGAACCTTTCGTATTGCTGCACAATTGGGATTAGATTTAGGCGAGGCACAAAAACAACGAGCCCTACAATTGAACAAATTAGATGAAATTAGACAAGATGCTATCCAAAGGACAATCTTAGTTCAAAACCAAAGAAGCAAATGGCATGATAAATTCATTAAAAAGAAACAATTTCAACTTGGAGATTGGGATCTATTGTTTGATTCAAAATTTAAAACTTTTAAAGGCAAACTTACCACTCGATGGTTGGGTCCTTATGAGGTGGTTACCATGTTTGATAATGGGGATGTAAAGATAAAAACAATTGATGATGGACAAGTCTCTTTTGTAGTGAATGGACATAGACTTAAACTTTACCACATGCCCATTTCTAAAGAATACTTTATACATGTCATGTTAGCTGAAAAGGCATTGGACTTGGTAGATGGGGAAGTTTCTTCTCCTTCTCCCTGTTTTTGAAACATTTTGATTTTTGATTGTACATATGTAAATATTTTAGAGTGTGGTTTTTGACAAACAATTTTAGAAACTTTTTGCAGGTATTCATCTAACAATAAGTGGACAACTCCAAGGAGACAGAAAGGGAAGTATTTTACTTAAAAAATAAGATGTTTCTATATTTAAACTCTATTGTCTGCCTGAGCACCAATTGGATAATGAATATTTTATCAT
This sequence comes from Picea engelmannii, assembly GCA_009831015.1. Classification (NCBI taxonomy): domain Eukaryota; kingdom Viridiplantae; phylum Streptophyta; class Pinopsida; order Pinales; family Pinaceae; genus Picea; species Picea engelmannii. The sequence continues at coordinate 261,407 of ML802986.1, forward strand.
GATTAGAAACTATTTTCTTTAAATTAGCCATTTTTATTTTTTATAATATTTCTATCTTCCTTTCTCTCAAGGCATCTTTCATGGTAGTTGCTCATAACCTCCAGCACTAGAGGACATAAGGAAGTGACATTTTTTCTTATCAAACCTAGAGGTTAGTAGTACAATTCTCCCAAAACCCTGAGTAGGTGATTAAAGCATATTTATGAAAGAGTAGCAAGAAGGTCTGACTAGCGGTTAACCATGGAAACATCAATATAACTTCAAACAAAAGAAAGTGAGTAGGGACTATAGATACCTTTCTGTTATTTTTCAATGGTACCATCCACTACACATTAAAAATGCTTGACTGTACCATATCTTCATATTGGCTACGCCTACTTAAGTATCCCTTACATTAGGACAATCTATAAGGAATGCATAAAGAAGAATCATCCTCTAACTCAAATACCATCCCAGTCCATTAAATTTTTTTTTTTTTTTTTTTTCAGAGCTGCCTCCCCATCTCCTTGCAAAAAGAAATATTCATACACAAATCTTAAAGATGGTGGTAAGGATCAGTCTCTGCTGTAAAAGGGTGTAAGAGGTTAACCTGTCGGGATACTGAACAGGTCTGCTAGAAACATGTACCAGCCTATGGTATGACTAGGTAAATCGGTTAGAGTACTGAACATGCTTGCTGGCAGCGGGGCATTCTACCTATAGAGGGTGATTATTTGACAAACAATAAATAAAATTCATTATCTTAAAACTTGTCCTAATGTACGACACTACTTGTATACAGGGATGAAAAGAAGTATGCATGGTTAAGCGAAGGTAAATGAACCCCATTAATCTGCCATTGGGAACTAACTTTGAGATAATCTTAAGACTCTCTCGCCTAACTCTTCTTAACTATATGTAGGATGTTCTATCCTACAGGTGGGGCCATATTTTTAACCATCTTGTCAGGATAATGTGTGAAATTTATCTATACACTTGGAAACTATAAATTTTAAGCTATTGGGAGGATTGACTGGTTTCCTATATCTTTGATTGTGAAGTGTCACAATAATTAGAAGTGGGGGAGGGGTTTCCTGAGCTAAAAAGCGCTAAACACTGCCCTTTTGTATTGCAATCCCATGAGAAGAGGAAGTGGGATCTCTGTCAAATTTTGTCATATTGTCTTTTTATAATTTCTCCGTCTATTATATCAACATTCATTTGTATTGGCTTGATAAGATTTATACTGCTGACATAATTTTATGTGTATAATTAATAAGAATGCTGTGCATTTTTTATCTATGTTTATATCTAATGCAAGGGAAGACTTCTTACACTCAAATATTACTTGTAATCGTGACAGTGAGAAAATAAACTAAAGATGGATGTTACAATCCTATCCATGCTCATCCTATGCATGATCTTGTTCACCACGCTTTCCAACAATCTTCTGATCCGAGTACCATGGGAAAATGTACGCTTACTATTGTATAGTTTTCACCTATATATAGGACTATATGGAGTGCCATATGGAGGACCAGATGAAGTGCCATATGGAGCACTAGATAAGGTATTTTATACATTGTAAATGCGATTTTCACGATCTCATTCAGGTATGATCACTGGAGTTTGATTACGTCCGTTGAAGTGATGAATTAAGTGGTGATTTTTTTTTTTTAAATAACAAATTAAATTTCAAATATTATTTTATGATCATAATGTCCAAGTCTTCGACTTAGACATTGATCAAATCTCTTATACAATTTAATTTTACCTCCAAAGTACAAATCGTTCAAAATTTAAATCCTACACATTCATGACCACGCATGGCGCTCGTGTATGAAAAATACACCCACAATTCGACTGATTTTCATATCAATTGCATCAAGGAAAGAGCACTATGTTTATATCGCTCATCGTCTACCGCAATATCGCTCATCCTCTGCCGCTATATCGCTCATACTCTGTCGCTATATCGCTCATACTCTGCCTGATTTTGGCCTCTTTCTCATCCCTTTCTCTACAACCATGCCAAATATTCATGAACCTTCATCCTATGCTGATCTACTGGCCATCCCAAAGTTTGAGGCATGTCGAGAAGTCTTCCTCCACGTGGTTTGGGGGCTGTTACTTGCTAGTATGTAGAGGCATGATGACGAAGTCTCCCTTCAATTCTCCCTCAGATTCAATGGGATATTTTCTCACGTAGGGTCACTAGTATTTTTGGTATCCGAAGAGTCCATTTCTTTGGCAACGAAATTGCCACGAGTTGGGGACCGATGGCTCAAATATCATCAACTGCCATGCCAAAGCTACAACCGAGTGTTTAATCTTGAATACAAAAATGTCTCCGAATCTAAAGGGTATTCTAAAGGGTGGATTAAATATGATTTTATCAACCCTATGATCTCTATTACCAGACTCATTACCTGCAAAGGTAAGTACTATGCTTTTAAAGCCTGCCATTTTCACCTTTTGGCCCATATTCAGTTCAACAAACCCCTGAATTTTCCCTTCTATTTTCTGAAAATCCTAGAGAATATGTCCTCCTAGGTCCGAAAAATGTGGCTAACCCTCATCACAACCTATTTCATCACAAACTCATTAAATTACTCATTATCCCAGAATTAAAGAAACAGGGAAAAACTTGGGAAAATTTCCTCTATCAGTTTTCGAACCCCCATCTCACAGTCAAAACAAGAAAGAATTCGATCGATCCTGGGACTATTAATCCACCTAATCCTCAATCTCCTAAAAATATAAACCCTCCAATTCATCCCATTTCATTATCTGATAAAAAAGACAAAAAACCTATTACTGACCCTCCATTGTTTACAAGTCCTATGGGCTCTAAACACAAGAAATTGCAGGACTCTTTTCCTCCAATCCCTATAAGAAGAAGAGGTGATAACATGTTTAAAGGGAAATCATTTCATAGAAGCACTCGGAGCATTATTGGAAAGAACAATACGAATCTCCCAACTCCCTCAGATCCTATCCAGCTGTCCTCTGACCATGAAATTCCTCACAAGAAACTTAGAGAAGATTCTGCAAAATAATTTGAGCCTGCTAAAGAAATCAAGACTGAACCTGTCACACCTAGTCTTCCTCACAAGGCCACTGTTGCACCCTCTTCTCAGATTCCTATACCTTTAACCAAATGTGGCATACCTTCTACATCTACTAAGAAAACTAATCCTTCCTCTCTTGAACAAGCTGATCAATCTTCAACTGTTGAGCAATTGCAAAAAGAGAATGCTTAGCTGCTCCAACATTTGGTAGAACGTGAAAACGTGGATCGTCATTTGCACCATGATAATGCTGTCCTTCAAGAAAAGGAAAATTCTCTTCAACAGTTGTTCAATCATATGACTACCATCAATCACAATTTAAGGATTCAATTGAAACATCGGAAAAGACCAAAGCCAAAGTCTCTAGGACATGAGGGAGAGACCTCTAAAGATAATCTACCCCCTCCTTCACTAGTATAGCTATGTCTGGCGACCAATTTTTTTGTAGAGCGACCTGCAAACTCTTATCCATGGGGGAAATGATGAATCTGTGTTTTTCCTATTTTTCCGATGCCCAAATCCCTTTTTACACATGGAATTCATATAGTCCATGCTTTTATTAGCTCTTTTTTTGAAGGTGTTATCAAGTTTTATACATCAATTTTCCATGGGACAACATAAGGTATGTGTAATCCTTATTTATGATTATTTTTAT
>ML802986.1:265211-294012 GCA_009831015.1 Picea engelmannii
CATGAACCTGTAATATAAATTTGTCACATGAAAATAAACTCTTGGTTCTCTCTGTATCCTTATTTTCTCCATGAGACCACTTGTCTAACAATATTTTTTCAAATTCTCTATTGGAGAGTGTCATCATCTCCTTATAATCAAGCGATTTCCACCAAATGGCAGCATCACCATGCAATTTGAGATCTACCCAATAGAGCCAATTCTCTTCCCATGATGACTTTCTTTCTTTAATGAATGCTTAAATACTAGGGCCATCACATTTCCCTGTAAAATACATCTTTCTATGAAAAACCCCCCAAAAATAGAACAATAAGTTACGGCAGAAAATCGCGGCTTTTTCCGGAAAAACCCTGAAAAACTGCTGAATTTAAAATGCTCATAACTTTACTTCCCGAACTCCGTTTTGGCTGGTTTTTTTTTGAAATTGGGTATTTTTCCGAGAGGAATTCAATTACACAATTATTTTTTTCCAAATTCAACTCATAAAGTTTCATATCTGAACCTGAAGTGCGCCGCCCTCTTTTTCTTCCCTAAAAAACATTCTGCAAAAAGAGAAAAAAAATCTTCCCTTCTTTGGCCAAGAAAAGTGCTTTGATACCAATTGTTAAGTACCTGTACTAGATATGAAGATAAATATCAAAATAAACAAGAATTTCAACAAGAATAATCCAAACCATTCACCAAAATATTGAACACAAGAAATAGAGACAAAACCCTTGAGGTAGGGTAACCCTATGTATTATTCCTTAAGGAAGGAATGCACTCCTCAAGCAATCCTTGCTTGTACCATCAAAATATTCTTCACTATGCTTCATTACATTGATTACGCTTCTTTATATAGCTCTCTCTATTTCCTAGGAACCTTCTAGAGAGCCTTCTCTCATTTATTACATCCAACTACCATAGTGGGTCTTTATTAATATAGTGGACCTAGTTCATCTTACATTGAATGACCACATTCTCATATATTAAATGACTTCCACTAATAATACATAACCACATTCCAATTGGGTACCTCCCTAGGTACCCCATATTACCTCCCTAGGTATACTACACATGACTGTCTGGGGGGCCCACTGGTGGTCTGGGTAGCTTGTTCATATTGTTGTATATTTACATTTTCGCATTTAACTTTCATCACTTGCTAATTTCGGGTTACCTGTTGAAATTGTGTTACTGTGTATATATCTATGTATAACTTGCAGATCGCTCCTTGAAATTGTATGTGTTTTACAAGATACTTACAATTGACCATATTTATTTGTGTATACCTTGAAACCTAACATATTGTTATACAGGTTGTAATTTATTAATGGGTATATGTTCATAGTTGTTTAACTATGCAATCATAGCTTTCTTTCCCTGTTTCATAAGCTGTAAATTACTTCACAGTTTGGTTATTTAGGCAGTATATTTCATAGCTATATCTACTTTATTAAATTGCAAAGGTCAATTTCTTCTTGTAGATTTACATGAATTGTTAGGTTTATTTCCATCATTAGAGTGATAGGATAGGAGTTGATTTCAAATTCCTTTGTACAAGGTTTATAAGTTGTATTAATTCCAAGAATATGCATTGATATCTTCATAATGGAAAAGATCTCCATAGATTGTCTTATTCATACTTGACATTTCTCTGTAGAAGTTAACATCGAATTGATTCTATTTGAATTGTTAATAGTGGTTATATGCCATCATGAAGTAATTCACCACTGTAGACATAACCATCACATTTGAATATTATCACAACGCTCTTTACTTTCAGTTAGGCAGATTAGTATAAGCTTAGGGTTTATTTCCTGCAATATAAAAGTAATTGTGAGTTTTTGAAGACATGCTTTAAGAATAGAGTTCACTTTGAAGAATTGATTTCGAAAGACTGCTTGTTTATTCAGAGAATTGCTTACTTAAATGAATTGTTCATAGTTATAGATTTCTTTTGAAAAGATGATTCACTTATATTAATATGCTTACTGTTTTAAAGATTGTTCTGTACATCTAAATTCAAGTATATTGTTTAGATGGATTGTGTCTTATTTAGAGAATTTTAAATCATCTTTTAAAGTAGAACTGTAAATTGAAAAAGAGTGTTGATCCTTAGGATAAACCATCCTCTTGACTAGTTAATCTTTCCGTTAGTTTTTCCTTTCTTCCTTGACTCATATTGTGTCACAACTATAGGTCTACTTACCCTGGTCGATAATTTAATTGAGGGAAATTAGTACATATAGCTTATCCATCAGTCACTGAAAATAATTCTTAGCAGTCGTCCATGCCATTAATAAGTTTCACCATTATATTATAGTATATGATGTTTTTGTACATGCAGATCACTCTACCATTATATTTCTCATGAAAAAACCTATTACCAATGGACGAGTAACTAGGTGGCTCCTTTTACTACAAGAATTCAATATTACTGTCATTGACTGACCAGGAAAAGAGAATTTAGTAGCTAACTTTATCTCTCGCATTAATCATGACGATGATATTGTTCCTTTTGATGATAGTTTCCTAGATGAACATCTTTTTTACATTTCTGTAAACACTCCATGGTTTGAAGATACAAAAAATTACTTAGCCACTGGAAAATTACCAACTCACTTGTCACCTCATAAAAAGCACCGAATTATAACACAAAGTGCTAACTACTCATGGATTGGCCATGACCTTTTCCGTACTGGACCTGATTTGATGTTTCAAAGATGTGTTCTGGAATATTAGATAGTGGATATCATACAAAGTTTCCATGATGGTCCATGTGGTGGTCATTTTTCTGATAAACATACAACATACATGGTTTTACATTCATGATACTATTGGCCCAATATGTCATGCACACCAACACATAAGCCATAGGGTTGGTGTTCATGACAAATTGTCATGCACAACAACCCTATGGATTCTGTGTGTGCCAAATTAGCATGCACAATAGCCCTATGGATTATGTGCATGCCAAATTAGCATGCACAATAACCAATATGGCTAGTGTCCTTTCCTTGACATACCATGCCTTTCCTTGACATGTCTTTCCCTGCCTTGACATGCCATGCCTTGCCTTGCCTTGATATGCCATGCCTTACATTGACATGCCATGCCTAACCTTGTCATGCCTTGCCTTGAAAAGACATGCCTTGCCTTGCCTTGACATGCCATTCCTTGCCTTGCCTTGATGTGCCATGCCTTGCCATGCATTTCCTTACCTTGACATGCCATACCTTTCCTTGCCATGCCATGCATGCCTTGTCATGCCTTTCCATGCATTTCCTTACCTTGATATGCCATGCCTTTCCTTGACATGGCATGCCTTGTCTTCCCTTGCCATGATTTTTCATGCATTGTCATGCATTTCCATGCCTTGCCTTTCCATTCCTTTCCTTTCCATGCATTCCCTTGCCTTTCCTTGTCATGCCTTGCCTTGACATGCCATGCCTTTCCTTGACATCCCATGACTTGTCTTTCCTTGCCATGCTTTGTCGTGCCTTACCATGACTTGGCCTACCATGACTTGCTTTGCCATGCATTCCTTTTCCTTTCCTTGACATGCTATACCTTTCCTTGAAATTCCTTGCCTTGCCTTGCATGCCTTGCCATGCCTTTCCTTGACATTACTTGCCTTGCCTTGACATTCCTTTCCTTGACGTGCCTTTCCTTGACATGCCATGTCTTTCCTTGAAATGCCATGTCTTTTCTTGACATGAATTTCCTTGACTTGACATGCCATTGCCTTTCCTTGACATGTGATTCCTTACCTTGACATGTTTTTCCTTGTGACCACGGTGCCCACAATCACCCGACACAAGGGTTGTGAAAGTTGACCCCCTGTGACGGATTTGCATTGTGCCTCACTGAGAAAAACTCTAGTTCCATATATTCTCTAACAAACACTTTTACAGGTGAGGAAATGACAAGAGATAGGCCCCCCTAGCTGGAATCTCGTGCCAGGAGTCCAACATAACTGACAGTTCATCGATCTGAGCCATGGTTTGTGTATTATGGCGTGTTGCAATTCTCCTTCTGAATCCATTCAGGGACACAATGAAAATTTGGTATGGGGGTACAAAACCAAAGTCAAGCAACATAACTAAGTTTTTTAAGATCCAGAAGGTCCATATGGCTAATGCCCACAATCTCCCGACACAAGGGTCTTGAAAGTTGACCCCCTGTGCCAGATTTGCATTGTGCCTCACTAAGAAAACTCTAGTTCTAGAGATCCTCTAAGAAACAATTTTTTGGGCAACAAAATCATACGAGAGGGGTCTCCCTAGCTAGAATCTGGTGCCAGGAGTCCAACAGAACTAACACTTCACTAATATGAGGCACGTTTTTCCTGTTATGCCGAGTTGAAACTCGCCTCCTAAAGCCATTCAAGAAGACAATGACAATTTGGTCTGGTGGCACAAAATCACAACCAAGCGATGTAACTAAGTTCAATAAGCTTTGAAAGGTCTGTATAGCCAATGATCTGGCAACCATGGTGCCCACAATCACATGACACATGGGTTGTGAAAGTCAACCCCCTGTGTTGGATTTACATTATGCCTCACTGAGAAAAAATCTAGTTCCAAAGATCCTCTAACAAACACTTTTACAGATGATGAAATCACAGGAGAGGGGTCCCCCTAGCTGGAATGTCATTCTAGGAGTCCAATGGAACTAATGGTTCGTCGATCCGATGCTTGGTTTGCATGTTATGGCGTGTTTCAATTCGCCTCCTAAAGCCATTCAGGGAGACAATGACAATTTTGTCTGGGGGTAAAAAATCATAATCGAGCAATGTAACTGAGTTTCGTAAGCTCTGGAAGGTTCGTATGGCCAATTCGCATGGGACCACAATTCCCACAATCCCCCCACACAGGGGTCTTGAAAGTTGACCCCCTATGCTGGATTTGCATTGTGCCTCATTGAGAAAAACTCTAGTTCCGAATATCCTCTAAGAAACAATTTTTTGGGCGATGGAATCACAGGAGAGGGGTCCCCCTAGCTGGAATCCGGTGCTAGGAGTCCAATAGAACTGATGGTTCATCGATCTGAGGCACGATTTGCATTTTATGATGAGTTGCAACTCGCCTCCTGAAGCCATTCAGGGAGACAATGACAATTTGGTCCGATGGTACAAAATCAAAACCAAGTGACGTAACTGAGTTCCATAAGCTCTGGAAGGTCCATATGGACAATGCCCATGCAACCACGATGGCCACAATCTCCCAATATAGTGGTTTTGAAATTTGACCCCTTGTGCTGAATTTGCATTGTGCATCACTGACACTTTTTAATTGCAGGTACCCAATCCGATGCTTAACCCAAAATTAATGGATACTCCAACTGATGCACATTGGAGTTTGAATGTTTCTTTGTTTTCAATGTTGACCAAACACAAAGGAAAGAGTCATTATATTGATAAGGTGTTAAGGTCATTGAATTCTCTCTTTGATTTCACCTAGTACCGACATCTTCCACATGTAACAATAGGGTAGGAAATGAATAATCTCCCTTAAGCATTATAGTAGCATGAATAAGCTCCCTTGATGATTATACTTGATTTAATGTGTTTTAGGAATTTCTAGCTTATGCCTTGCATTGTAAAAACCATATTTTAATGTAACTGTGATGTTTTTTTGGATGTGGATATCATTATCATATGTACATGACGATATTTTGAGTATCTCATGCACTCCAAAGAAGAGCACATGTCCCCAAGTTGTAGCCAATTGTTATCCCTTATTTTTCACACTAGTAATACTAATGAATGTCTCCACTTCAACTTGCAGTAGTTTCACCTTATCATTTTAGGGTGTCCTTGAGAATCTCCTTGTGTGTGTTTTAAATATAGTTCACTCTAAAGGTTAGTTGCTCAATGATGTAATATATAATAGGATTCCTACAACCCATCCAATAACATCAATAGAAGTTCCCCTTTACTTATATCATTGAACTCTAAGCCTGTTTCTTGTATTATTGGCCACATGAGAATGATTTTGCATAAACCTATTCAAGTTGATCTACCACTGTTGGAATTTTTTCCCCTTAAATTATATATTTTCATTGCAACATGGCATAACTAATTTTGGCCAATATGAAATTCCCTTTATATCTATAATTTGAGTTGCATTGATCTAATGAGCCCGTTGACAATTTCCATGCCCAAAGCCTTGTGTGTCCTTATCAATTTTTTTTAATATTACATGTATGTCTATATATTGTGAGGTTGTGAAGTGTAGCCCCACCAAGGGGTTCATGTGTGATATCAATTTAATTTTTTGCATTGAAGTCTCTATGTGATTGTGTGCACCCCTTGTTTCATCCTCTCTCCCTGTGGTGCCTAACTAAAACAACATTGTAGATACTCTCCTAGGTATTTATTGTGATAAATTGCATGATGTCATAGTTTTGTTGGATATTATTATGTATGTCTTCAACATACTCAGTATTGTTTGTGAGAACCTCAATTGTTTCCATTGATGTGGCATAGTTAAGTGTTTACTCAGTTCACACCTTCTATATGCATGATGTCCTCTATTTCTCTCAGGTGTTCATGTCCCATTTCTATGTTGGAACCTCTATCATCTCTTTGATCATGTTATTTTCCTTCATGCCTAGGATCCATCTCTAAATCAACTAAAGTCTTGTTGGGATCATACTTTTTGTTAGGGTCTTCGTATCCATTTCCACCAATTGAAAATAATTATTGGTTCATAGGGTTGTTGTGCATGCCAATTTGGCATGCAAAACAACCCTATTGGCTACTGTGCATGCCAAATTAATAAGGTTGTTGTGCATGCCAAATTGGCTTTCACAACAACCCTATCTAAGTACAAAAATAATTGGATATTAGGAGGAGGTTCAAGTAAAAAGAGCGAAGAAAATGAAAATATTTATAACATTTTTAGGCATAAGTTTGATGTTAAATGACATGTTTGTATGAATTGTAAATATTATTTTCATGTATGAATATATATATATGTTTGTTTGGAAGAATATAAATGAATTATACCACATGCATGAATAAGGAGGATCCAGGAGAGAGGGGCAGTAGAAAAGGGAAAAAGATAGAAAGGAAAAACCATACCTTTATCGACCTTTTGGCTAAGATCAAGTGTAGTATTTGTTCTTATCAATTTAAGGGGGATTAGAAAAATATCACCCCTGCCTAAAACATCAATCGCATCTCACTGGGAAGCTCGGACATAAACTCAAGCATGCACTCAATAATATTAAGAAATAAACACAACAGGTTTTCCTTTTTATTAGTTATCCTTGTAATGTAGAATGCTTGCAACCTCCAAGGGTCATTGTTGTTACAACAGTTAAAACTTAAAAACAAAAAAAGAATTAAAACAACAACATCACCAAGTCCCTTTTCTTGCAAGTTACCTACTGCTTTGAGTCTCAGTTGGACTCATTTTCACTGTTCAAAATAGTCGACAATGGATCCTTTTAAAACTAGGAATTATGGTTTCCCAATTTATGCACTTTCTCCACAAATCTGCCCAACAACTCTAGGCAGAATTGTGTTCTTCCTCTCACAATTCTCTTGTGCATTCTCTCTCCTTCATTTCTTCTCTGTTGGAACATCCTTACATTGTTCTAATCAATTTCTACACTTTCTCCACAAATATACCCAACAGGTCCAGCTTGAATTGTGTTATTACTCTCACCATTCTCTTCTACTTTCCATCTCCTTCATTTCTTCTCAGTTGGAACAACCTTACATTGTTATACCCAACAGTTATGAGAGTGCTACCCAAATGTTGAAATTGTCTTTTTCTTCTTTCTCTCCACTCTTCTTCTTTCTTTGCAAGAAACACTCTTCCATGAGACCCTCCTCATCCCTCTTTATTATTCTTTTCTATTCTTCCTACGTCTATTCTTCTCTTTACCTTCTCTTCTCCATCTCGCCTTGTGATTAATTTTTTCCCACAAAACTTATTTCTAACCTCATTAAATTACCTTCTTTTCTCCATCTCCCCTTGTGATTAAACATTTCTAAGAAAACTTATTAACAACCTCATTAAAGGTCAATGGACCACCCATTAATATTCCGACGACCTTATTCAATTACCCACAAGACTCATGTAGCGTTGATATGACCCCAAGGAGGGCACATGTGTGCCTTTTATTAGGAGGGACCCTTATTGCATAGACATGTACTCCATTACATATACGTTTAATACCGTATAGGAAACATGTCAAGGGGAACTTGAGATATTAGATGGAGGGGGATCCAAAAACCAAGATGTCTATGGGGGTGTCTTGAGTTGTTAGATGGAGGGGGATCCAACAACCAAGGTTACTATGGAGGAATAAGGCGTTGGCATTACCTGCATATCCCCCAAAATATGTGCACTATGTGCATGCAAAATTGGCATGCAAAACATCCAATAGGGATGTTGTGCATGCCAAATTTGGCATGCAAAACATCCCTGTCCTCCATGATGCCTTGACATCAATATCCTTATGCATGATGCTTGTCTTTAGAAATATTGGCTCCACAATAACATTGGAAATCACCTTGCTTTTTGGTAAAGAAAACCCTATCAAACCAAATATGCATTTGCATGTGTAGATGTCGAAGGTGGAACCAGTATTATAGAGGCCCATAAACAAAGTTATCTCTCCTATAGGCTCTTCAAGTGTTTTGATAGAATTCTCACCCTTTGGTAAAGGCCTCAAGGTTTGCCACAATTTCTACATTTCAAACAAGATCTACAAGGTTTGAAACAATTTCTACATTCCAAACAAGATCTGCCTCAACTTCTTATCTTCACTCTTCATTGAGTTTAGTAATCATATTGGGGACTTGTAGAATTATTGAACAACTATTACAAAGCATGGAACTCATCTTATTTGAATGCATAAGACTATTTTATTTTATGAGTAGGACTAGGTGTATTCATTGGTTTATTCCCCATTAGAGTCTACCTGAGAGAGACATTGATTTGATGGTTGCAATATTTGTTTCCTGTAACATTCATTGGGTAGAGTAGTATACACATTAGTTGATTTTAGCTTATACAAAAAGAGTTTAACTCTATCCTTGGCTTATGTTGTTGCTATATTGGTGGGATTTCTCTTTGTTCACATGACGGTGATCCATATGTGTATGAGCATTTGTATGTTCAATTTGAATTGAGAGAAGACGAAGGTATTGACACATCTCATGTGCATAAAGAAATTTGTGATATAACCAATGAGAGTGCCCCAAGCATGAAGCAACCAATATTTTAGAGTTGGTTCCTTATACCTTTGGGTGAAAAATAACCCAATGAACTCTAACTATAAAAGAATCACACCTTACAAGAGGCGAGTGTCCACCACTGCATTCATCTCTTATCCCTCCCTCTAACACTATGCATAAGTTAATTTTTTTAAGGTCACCTTCTAAAGCAAGATGAGGGAACATTTTTGTGTAAATAACAATAATTTGATATGATGTACCATCTAGGAAACTATTGAGTACAATTCTAGAGAATAGTTCCTTGGGATGAACCTCCTTGAAGATGACATAAGCTAGGTCTCTCTCCAACAAATGATGAAGAAAGGTGCCCAGTAAAAAATCATCACCAAGGGTCAAAGAACGAATGTGACAAGATGGGCCACCCCTAGATATACCATTTAATATGATATCCACTCCCAAGTCACGATAACCATATTGATATGAGCTTCAATGAGTAACCATTGAATCCTCTCTCGGAGAGGTGATTTTACCTTTTCTCAAGGCAAGGCATGTCAATGGAAGGCATGGCATGTCAAGGAAAGACATGTCAATGCAAGGCATGGCATGTCAAGGCAAGGAATCTCAATGCAAGACAAGGTCTGTCATGCATGCACAACAACCATAGGGCTACCGTGCATGCCAATTTGGCATGCACAATAGCCAATAGTAGGGTTGTTGTGCATGCTAAATTGGTATGCACAACAACAACCAATATGGCTGCTGTGCAAGCCAAATTGGCATGCACAACAACCTTATTGGTTGTTGTGCATGAAAAATCGACATGCACAACAACCATAGGACTATTGTGCATGCCAAATGGGCATGCAAAACAACCATATGGATGTTGTGCATGCAAAATTTGCATGCACAACAACCCTTGGCATGCACACCAACCCTTGGCATGCACAACAACCATAGGGCTGTTGTTCATGCGAAATTATCATGCACAACAACCATAGGGATGCTATGCATGCCATTTTGGCATGAACAAAAACCACATGGCTGATGCACAACAACCAATAGGGTTGTTGTGCATGAAAATTGGCATCCACAATAACCATAGTGGTTGTTGTGCATGCCAATTTTTCATGCACATCAGCGACTGTGGCTGTTGTGCATGCCAAATTTGGCATGCACAATATCCATAATGGTTGATGTGCATGCCAAATTGGCATGCACAATAACCACATGGCTGATGTGCATGCAAAATTGGCATGCACACCAACCACAATGGCTGTTGTGCATGCCAATTTTTGCATTTAATAGTAATTTAACAATTTGGATAAGTCTATAAAGAGCCAAGGTTTTCATTTTGAATATAACTCATCAAGGGACACATGTGCATCTACTCGAGTTTTTAGTCAAGGGAGAGTGTGATGTAATATAACACTAGTTCTAGAAATGATGATAAGTTGGTCGAATTTTGGAATTTTAGGCAAGGAACAGATAGGCTAGGCATGGCATGGCATGTCAAGGCAAGGCAAGGCATAACATGTCAAGGAAAGGAATGTCAATGCAGGGAATGAAATGTCAAGGAAAGGCATGCCAATGAAAGACATGGCATGCCAAGGCAAGGCAAGGTTTGTCAAGGAAAGACATGTTAATTCAAGGTAAGGAATGTCAGGGAAAGGCATGGCAAGGAAAGTCAAGGCAAGAAAAGGAATGTCAAGGAAAGGAGTGACATGTCAAGGCAAGGCAAGGCTTGTCAAGGCAAGGCATGGAATGCCAAGGAAAGGCATTGTTTGTCAAGGCAAGGCATATCAAGGCAAGGAAAGACATGTCAATGCAAGACATGGATTGCCATGGAAAGGCAAGGCAAGACATGGCTTGTCAAGGAAATGAATGGAAAGGAAAGGCAAGGCAAGGAATGTCAAGTAAAGGCCTGGCATGTCAAGGAAAGACAAGGCATGACATGTCAAGGAAAGGTAAGACATGTCAAGGCAAGGCATGGCTTGTCAAAACAAGGCATGGAAATGATAGGTATGGCATGTCAAGGAAAGGAAAGGCATGTTAGGGAAAGTCATGGAAAGGAAAGGCAAGGCAATTAATGTCAAGGCAAGGTGATGTAGGAGCATCACTCCACCTCAACACGTGCAAACCGATTGACACGCCTGGTTCCAACCGATTGAAACGCGTGATCAAAACAAATTAATTCCGACAGGTTGGAAGAGCCAAGTTGTGCCTTCGCACAAGTTGAAGATAAGGTCGCGATTAAGTGGTTGACGGTAGGAGGTATCTGAATCTGATTCGGAGCAAATTTCCATCATTGTGATTTTCCCATTAGATAGGCATTTTGAATGGTGATTTGACACCACTAGCTTAGCTTGGAGGGAAGCTCCTTGAGCCCCTCTTGTATAAATATTTATATTGTATTCCCGATAGAAGAGGCTGGGATTTTGATGAAAAATTATTGTAAGCTAGGAAGAGAAATGCATAGGAGATAGGGAGAGAAATACAGAGAGCTGAGACTCAGTTGTATCTCAGACCCCCATATTGTAATGAACATTCTTCCATTAATAGAAAATGACAGTTTTTCCTGTTATCAATTTCTGTGTAATGGATATTTTGTGTTGAATGTCATTTGTATGCATTTGAATTGTAGATGGATGTTAGAAATCGTCTACAGGGATAGAGATACAATTTTCTATCTGTGAGTGTGTCAGATTAATTTTGGTTCTCTAGGATAAGTGCAAGGAGTGCGCGACAAAGAGTGGAAATTCTATGAGCCGACGCAAAGAGTGTGTGTTTGAACTCAGTGGAGTCAGAAGAGAAATTTCTAGGAGGGCACACCAGGTTAATTCATAGACTTGGGAGGAAATTTCAAGGTGGTTAAGTACCTTGGAAGGGAATATTGTTTAGGAGGAAACACAATCCATAGTTACTGAACACTCTTAAATTTTTTTCCAGGAGGGCATAGAGAAAGTATGGGAGTGTACAAGAACAACATGATTGGAAGTGTTGGATTGGAAGTGTTGGAATCCTTAAGATAACCCCAGGGTTGTTGAACACTCTGAGCAAGGAAGGCTTTGCAAGAGTGCATCGACAAAGGAAAGGAGATGACTTAATATGCTCAGGTAAGCTAAGAGAGAAGCTGTCAAAAATCTTAGCTGAGCGCAAGGAGTGCAACAAGGAGATCGTAAGTCCTTATTACAAGCTCAAGAGGGAGAGTGATAAACTGTCAGGAGGGAACATGAAAGTCCATTGAAGGACATAGAGGTATGAGGAGCCTTGAAGGTCTTCAAGCCGAGCAAAATCACAGAAGATCCTGTGCAGTACTCTGCAAGGAGTGCAGAAGAAGTTCGAGAATAACCTAAGTCTTGAAAAGGGAAAAGTGTGCTAAGCATGCAGAGGAGTCGAGGACTTGCCGAAGTCCCGAAGACCATAAAATCATCCATTGTCCAGGAAGACAGGTGGAAGCAGATCTGAGAGTTCAAGAATTTAGACTTTGGAAGAAATGCAAGGAGAACAATTCAAATTCGCGAAGGGTGAAGTGCAGAGTGATTCTGGACCATTGGATCCAGGAGGACGCATGGTGAAGATCCATGTATTTCAGAGGAAGAACCCTTCATAGGAAAGTCAAGGAGAGAATACCTGAAGAGCTAGGAGCCGAAGCAATCCTGGCCGTCCATGGAGACAGGACACATGGCGAGAAATCAACACTTCGTTGATTCGAAAATCGGGAAGTATAGAGTTGAGGGAAGAGAGGAATCATGAATTCCAAACTCATGATTTGATCGCAACCGTCAAGCGTGAGTAGAACATGGACCGTAGATTTGGTCTTGAAGGATTCACAGATTCAGAAATTGGGAAAAGAGGAGTAAGCAGCTCACGAAATCTCCAAAGCACAGAGTTGCGAAGGGAGCTGGCCCACGGTCAGAGTCCATGGTCACATCAAGGGAGGAGCCTAACATAGATATCTAGCATCCGTTGGCATTAATATTTGAAGAGTGCTAAGGAGGAGGTCCGCGGTTTCCACACAACCTACATCGAGAAGGAAGAAGGGTCTTTGACAAGTTAAACTAGTTCCCATTAGGATCTCGACGAGGCATTCCATTCGATGAATTGAATGATCCTAGACCGAGAGGTTGAGAAACCCTTTGGAGGGAAGGGGGTCTGCGTGGTCAAGTGGTATCAGAGCACAATTTTCTTCTGTATATTTCAGGCGAAGGAGAAGCTAGAGATGCTCCAAGTTGCAGAATAAGCAACAGACTTGCAAAAGGGGTAGGTAGAAGGTGAGGATGGCTATTGAAGGTCATAGACATGGTCAAGGAAAACACCACCAGTAGAAAAGAAAATATGAAGTAGATAAAGAGCTCAATGAGATAAGGGAAGAGATGGAGAGGCTAGCATTCAAAATGTAGTAGGAAGAAAAGGTGCGCTAGAGGTACGAGCGACCTTTGAAGAGAACAACTAAGTGTCCTATTCAGAAGTTGTTGGTCAGAGGGAAACAACATGTGTTAAAAAGGTGGTTGAGGTATGCTGAAAACCTCAGTGATGAGGGAAAGATATATGGCAGGGGTATCGTAGGTTTCCAGGTGAGAAATGAGAAGGGATCAATGGATCCTGTAAATTTCCAGGAGGGCAGAGGAGACATCCCAAATTGCCAAGTGGGCAAGGGAGAAGAGGTGAGCTCAGCTGAGAGTTCGCATCAGGGGGTGTTGACAAATGAAGAGGAGGTAGAAGAAAGGCCTCGCTCAGGTGAAAATTCATGTTGAATCATGGACCGTGTGAATGAAGATGATGAGAAGTTATAAAATTCCACCGTCGAGGAGAAGGATCAAGGGAGTATTCTAGTCAAAGGGGGAATTGAGGTATTCCTACCACATATCCTGATTGAGGCAATAGAATGTGTTTCATATGAAGAAAAAAGACATCCAGCAGTGACTATCGTAGAAGAGGAGAAGGAGAAGATGCTAATGTCTATCCCAGTAGAAGAAGAAGAGCATACATTTAATATTCTCACTCCATGGGAGAAAGAGTTGGATATGCTGGAGGATTGGTTGAACGATCCAAAACCAAAAAATGACTATTCGGGGACAATCATGCAGATCATAGGAGAAAATTATTCAGCATAATTTCTCAGAAATTTTAGCCGAGGAGATGAACATGAGATGACTGCAACGTTGAAGCACACATTAGAAGAGAGAGTTGAATACCAGCATGAGGAGCAACTGGAGGAAGTTGGAGTTGAACCAACATAAGAGAAGCTGATAGGAGAAAATATGTTAGAGGGAGAAGTTGAGAAGCAACCGAGTAATGAGATGCCTGCAGAAGTGGAAGTTGCAACATAGTGGCAAGTTAAGGCCACAAGAGATGAAGAATAAAAATTGGGAGATCGATGTGATTTACCCATTGACAGGGAAGAAGTGCAACAAGACAGCTTGAAAAAGAAGAGCCAACGAATGGAGCAGCTAGATGAAATGATTGAGGAGATAAGGAAGCTGATGTTGGGGTCAGTATAGGGAGCGATCATCAAGGAGAAGATGGACATAAAGGAACCTGCACGAGCCACAGAGAAGATGCAAGAGCAACAAAAACAAGTCAAAGGAGCATAAATAAAGCCAGGATAAAGTTTGGTATCCAGGAGGATTTCAACCGAGTTGGAAATCTCATGAGCAGGATCTCATGATTTTTCGTAGCCGTGGAGTATGATGCAGGAGAATCACTCCACCTCAGCACGCACCAACTGATTGGCACGCGTGGTGCACATACAAGGAAGGGAGAGGCGCCACCCTCTCATTTTTCCTTTGAGAATATAAGGCATGATAAAAACAAATTAATTTCAAAAAATTGGAAGGGCCAAGTTGTGCCTTCACAAAAGATGGAGATAAGGTCACCATTAATTGGTTGACGGTAGGAGGGATCTGCATCCGATTTGGAGAAGATTTACATCATTGTAATTTTCCCATTAGACAGGCGCTTTGAATGGTGATTTGAAACCACTAGCTTAGCTTGGAGGGAATCTCATTGATCCCCTCTTGTATAAATATTTATATTATATGCCCGATAGAAGAGGATGGAATTTTGATGAAAAATCATTGTAATCCAGGAAGAGAAATGCATAGGAAATAGGAAGAGAAATATAGAGAGCCGAGACTCAGTTGTAGCTCGGACTCCCATATTGTAATGAACATTATGCCATTAATAGAAAATGACAATTTTTCCTGTTATCAATTTCTGTGTAATGGATAGTTCGTGTTGAATGTCATTTGTATGCATTTGAATTGTAGATGGATGTTAGAAATCGTCTGCAGGGATAGAGATACTGTTTTCTATCTGTGAGTGTGTCAGATTAAGTCTGGTTCTTTAGGCTAAGTGAAAGGAGTGCGCGATAGAGAGAGGAAACTTTGTGAGCCGACACAAAGAGTGCGTGTCTAAACTCAGTGGAGTCAGAAGAGAAATTTCCAGGAGGGCACACCAGGTTAATTCACAGACTCATGAGGAAATTTCAAGGCGATTAAGTGCCTTGGAAGGGAAGATTGTGTAGGAGGAAACAAAGTCCATAGTTACTGAACACTCTGAAACACTTTTCTAGGAGGGCATAGAGAAAGTAGGAGAGCGTACAAGAACAACACAATTGGAAGTGTTGGAATCCTTAAGAGAACCCTAGGGTTGCTGAACACTCTGAGGAAGGAAGGATTTGCAAAAATTCATCGACAAAGGAAAGGAGATGCCTTAAGATTCTCAGGTAAGCTAAGAGAGAAGCCGTCGAAATTATTAGCTGAGCACAAGGAGTGTGCCGAGGAGACTGTAAGTCTGTATTACAAGCTCAGGAGGGAGAGCGAGAAAATTCCAAGAGGGCACGGGAAAGTCCACTGAAGGACATAGAGGAACGTGGAACCTTGAAGGTTTTCAAGCCGAGAAAACTCGCAGAAGAGCATGCATAAAACTCTGCAAGGAGTGCAGAAGAAGTTAGAGAATAGCCTAAGTATCGAAAAGGGAAAAGTGCACTAAGCGTGCAGAGGAGTCAAGGACTTGCTGAATTCCCAAAGACCGTAAAATCGTCCATCTTCCAGGTAGACAGGTGGAAGCAGATCTGAGAGTTCGAGGATTCATACTTTGGAAGAATTGCAAGGAGAACAATTCAACTTCGCGAAGGGTGAAGTGTGGAGTTGTTCTGGACCGTTGGATCCAAGAGGACATGTGGTAGAGATCCATGTATTTCAAAGGAATAACCCTTCAGAGGAAAGTCAAGGAGAGAATACCCGAAGAGCTAGGAGCCAAAGCAGTCCCGGCCATCCATTTAGACAGGACACGTGGCGAGAAATCAACACTTCGCTGATTTGGAAATCGAGAAGTATAGAGTTAAGGGAAGATAGGACTCGCAAAGCCTAAACTCATGATTTGATCGCAGCCATCAAGCATGAGGAGAACATGGACCATATATTTGGTCTTGAAGGATTCGTCGATTCAGAAATCAGGAAAAGGGGAGTAAGAAGCTCACGAAAGCTTCGAAGCACGGAGTTGCGAAGGGAGCTGGACCATGGTCAGAGTCCATGATAACATCAAGGGAGGAGCCTAGCATAGAGAGCTAGCGTCTGTTGGCGTTAATATTTGAGGAGTGCTAAGGAGGAGGTCCACGGTTGCCACAAAACCTACGTCAAGAAGGAAAAAGGGTCTCTGACAAGTTAAATTGGTTCCCATTAGGAGCCCGACGAGCCATTCATTTTAGTGAATTGAATGATCCTAGACTGGGAGGTCAAGCAACCCTTTGGAGGGAAGGGGTTCTACGTAGTCAAGTGGTATTAGAGCGCAATTTTTGTCTGTATATTTCAGGCGAAGGAGAAGCTAGAGATTCTCCCAGTTGTAGAATAAGCAACAGACTTGCGAAAGGGGAAGGTAGAAGGTGAAGATGGATACTGAAGGTCATAGACATGGTCGAGGAAAATACCACTATTAGAAAAGAAAAGATGAAGTAGAGAAAGAGCTCAATGAGATAAGGGTAGAGATGGAGAGGCTAGCATTCAAAATGCAACAGGAAGCAAAGGTGCGCTGGAGGTATGAATGGCCTTTGAAGAGAACAACTAAGTGACATGTTAGGAAGTTGTTGGTCAGAGGGAAGCAACAGGTGTTAAAAAGGTGGTTGAGGTATGCCGAAAACCTCAGTGATGAGGGAAAGAGATATGGTATGGGTCTCGTAGGTTGCCAGGTGAGCAATGAGAAGGGATCAATGGATATCGTAAATTGCCAGGAGGGGCACAAAGGAGACATCCCAAATTTCCAAGTGGGAAATGGAGAAGAGTTGAGCTCAGCTAAGAGTTCGCATCAAGGGGTATTGATAGATGAAGAGGAGGAAAAATAAATACCTCGATGAGGTGAAACTTCACGCAGAATCATGGACCGTGTGAATGAAGATGATGAGAAGTTTAAAACTTCCACCATCGAGGAGAAGGATCAGGGGAGTATTCTGGTCATAGGAGGAATTGAGGTATTCCTACCACAACCCGATTGAGGCCAGAGAATCTTTTGCAGATGCAACAAAAAGACAACTAGCAATGACTATCGTAGAATAGGAGAAGGAGCAGATGTTGATTTCTACCCCAGTAGAAGAAGAAGAGCATACAATTAAGATGCTCACTCCATGGGAGAAAGAGTTGGAGATGATGGAGGAAGGAAGGCTTTATGAGAGTGCATCGACAAAGGAAAGGAGATGCCTTAATATGCTCAGGTAAGATAAGAGAGAAGCCGTTGAAAAGCTTAGCCGAGTGCAAGGAGTGCGTTGAGGAGACTATAAGTCCATATTACAAGCTCAGGAGGGAGAGCGAGAAACTGCTAGGAGGGCACGAGAAAGTCCACTGAAGGACATAGAGGAATTGGGAACCTTGAAGCTTTTCAATCCGAGAAAAATCGCAGAAGAGCATGCACATAACTCTTCAAGGAGCGCAAAAGAAGTTTGAGAATAGCCTACGTCTCGAAAAGGGAAAAGTGCTCTAAGTGTGTAGAGGAGTCTTGGAAAGGGAAAAGTGCGCTAAGTGTGCAAAGAATGGCATCTTAACTATAACTTATTTGATATTTTATTATCGTATGTGCACTTTGGTATGATGTAATATGATTATTGTTTCTTTTCATATGTTGTAATATTAGATATATAACAGAGAAATTAATTATTGCATGAAATAAATAATAACTTTTCCTTCTAAATGTTTGTTTTTTCAGAAAAAAGGATCTTCCAGAAGATCGAGATCATCCTCGAAAAATAGATCCAAATCATGATGTTGGGTCCGATGATGGGATGGTAGATGATGCTCATGATGAAACAGATACAGATGAAAACGATGCCATTGCCGATGTAGATGAAGATGATAACGATAATGATGATCATGCTCATGATAGTGATGATGATGTTGAGGCAGTTCTTGGTAGCAGCCAATGACATTCATGATCATATAGACTACATCATGGATCATTTTTGATATATTGTTGTAAGGCCTATTTTCATGGTTACTATCATATGTATCATTTTCATGGCCTCCAATACCATATTATTGAGTTGTATCATTTTGATATGTTTCATGTTGACTTATATCGTTTGGACATGGCATATCATATTGACTTGTATCATTTTGTCTTGCGTAATTTATCATTTTTATTTATATCATTTGTACATGATGTATCATTTTCACTTATGTTTGGACATGGATCATTTTCAGATGATATTGATCTACTGTCATATATATTTGAATTTCACTTGTTTTAGTTATATATGATGATGAACTTATCAATATTGATTGACTCGACAATTTTTATATATTGAAAGTGGTTGATGATTTTTGGATGCATATTTATTATGTATGATGGTTTTGATTTGCTGCTCATGATGGATGTTGTCAAATTCACTTAAATTATAGATATTTGACTCACTTGTTTTAATTATAGATGATGATCATGTTATAATAATTATCTTGTTATTTTATATATATTGGATGTTGTATATTCTATTTTGCTGGAGATTTAATAAGTATAATGATGTTGTTAATTTGTATGGATGTACGTTTCCCTAAAAAATTCTTTATAAATATTATCCTATAAAATATTTCAAACACATTTATATGAATTACTGTATAATCGTATCAGTTATTTAAGAGACATGATATATTTAACTAATTAAATTGAAATATAACATATTAAATTAATAACTATAAGAAAAATAAGAAGCATTGTTGGAAGCAAGAAAGGAAGCAACAATGGAAGCCAAATTGGAAGCCACAACAGAAGAAAAAATGGAATCCAAACCAGAAGAAAAACAAGAAGAAAAACAAGAAGCAAAACTAGAAGAAAAACTATATGTAAAACTGGAAGCCAAACTAGAAGCGAATCAGGAAGCAAAATTGGAAGCCATATCAGAAGCAAAACTCGAAACCAAACCAAAAGCCAAAATGGAAGAAAACTTGGAAGGCATATCAAAAGAAAAACTAGAAGCAACACCTGGTGCTAAACCTACTGCTATTCCTGGTGCTAAACCTGTTGCTATTCTTGGCGCCAAACTGGAATAAAAACTCGAATACATATCAGAAGAAAAACTTGACGTAAAATGGGAAGCCAAAACAGACGCAAAAAAGGAAGCAAAATTAGAAGGCATATCAGAAGAAAAACTAGAAGCAACACTTGGCGCTATTCTTGGCGCTACACCTGGTGCTAAACCTGAATCTAATCTTGGTGCTAAACTTGGCGTTATTTTTCTGGTGCTAAATATGGTGCAATTATAAAAAGTACATATTGCGCCCCATTTTGCGCCAGAAAAGGTGTTTGATTCATGGAGTAAAATACACTAAATTCTGACGCTATTTTAGGCGCTAATTGTCAGTTCTGTTGTAGTGTAATGATGTTGTTGCATATGGAAGGAAACAAAAAAAAGACGAAGTGTTTATTATAAGACTGATAAAGGAGGCATGGGATCTCTTGTTGTTACCAACGAATCACGTAGCATCAAATTTAATAATGGCAGTTATGCATGTATGAGTTTTATGTGGTTATGTTGCATAAATCGTTGAAGGGAATTAGGTAAGAATTTCCTTAGTGATGATTCTTTTATAAAATGATTTTAGTATATGATTGCGAATGCATTCATTGGATTGATGTACCATGTGATATGGTAAAGGACAAGGGCCTATGTTAATTACAAAATCTATTTAGCTTTTGAATGCATTCACATGACATAATAACATGCCATGATTGTTTTTGTTGGTTGTGAGTTAATAACCAAAGCAAGAAAAGGGTATGACACCATTATAGAGATGAATTCCAGTAAATCTAGTCATGTGTGAGACCATGACATGGTTGGTTAGGCTATAGTGTCACAAAAGTATCCAATAAACTTCCTACTTATAAATAATGTTTGGACTGCAACGTTTTTTCTAACAATGATGAACACCATATAATTATATTCTTGGTGTAGTGTTTGGGTCGAAAGGAAGACATCCAAATGGTTAGACATGTGATATGAAGTGTATGGATGATGTGTCAAGGCATTGGTTATACCTTCTAATTTACCATGGTGGGATGCATGACTTAGAAAAAGGGAATTTTGAAGCCAATTCAAGGGTGCATGAATAAATCATGAAAGTGCGAAAGTGATACATTTGCACACATGCATGATAAGATAGAATTGCACATTATTGAAGGCATTATTGAATGCATGCATATATTATATTTTATGGAAATGATTATGATAATAGTTGAAATGTTGTGCTTAATACTAACTCATGAAGTTGAAAATATTTCATGAGCTGTTAGATAGTGCAACAAGACAATTGCAAGTTAAGGTAGTCACATGAAGATGGACTACATGAAATCTATATCAAGGAAACAAAGTAATGATAGCTAGAGAAGGAAAAGCATAATTGTTGAAAATACATGTGCAGGGAATGAAAATTTCGTTCTGATTAATGAACAGATTGAAGTGATTAAATTGTTAAGTGCATACCATTTTCATATCACTTTATGAAATTTTGTGGCTCTGAAAATAAAAGTATATTGTATAGGAAATACTAACAATATGTTTTAGAGCATGTGAGCGAGAGTTACACCCTTGAATGCAAGATGGATGTATTACCAAAAACATGGTTTCAAGTATGGAATTGATAAAATCCATAATAAATACTTATTCCTATTTTCACAACAACCAAGAAAACATCAGAGGGAATCTCATACTTGGGAAAAATTCTGAATTTCCTTATTAAACAAATTTAAATTTCTAAATGAAATTGTTATGATATTATCTCATGTTGATTGTATATGCGTGATATAGATGATATGATGGTTATTGAAGCTGGAATGATTGGGTAGAAAGGCTACTATTGGGACACTGAATTTCTATGATTTCCAAAACTACAGATCCTTAGTGGGGTTCTAGAGATGAGCTGGCACTCTCTTTGTGTGTGAAAGCATTGGCAAGATGGATCATTGAAGGAATTTGTAGCAGTGAAAGGATTCCTGAGCTTGGAAGGGTGAGTGCAACAAGGAATATTTAGCTCAAGAATGCTACAACAGGATGAATCATTTCCTAAAGCAGCTCTGAGGAATATAACAAAGGACTTCCAGCTGAAGTATGAAGACATGAATCTGGTGCTTGAAAAGAAGAGCACCAGAAGGATAACAACCTTCAAAAGAAAAAGCAAGGAGCCTTTTAAATAATTTATATTGTAAATTGTATATAATGTACCGAGGATAGTGAATAAATAAGGGGGAAAGGAATGTAATACCCCAGGTTGAGCCCAATTGTAATTGTACAAATGTTTTATAGGTTGGTGAGACATGATATTATAGGCCAAAGTGTTTGTATGATTATTAGGCCGGAGAGCCTAAATGATAAAATGATAGTGATCCTATCATTGTAAAATGTAATCACACTCATATATTAATAGAAATACATTACAACTGCAGACCAACCAGACAAAAGATTACGGGGGGATAAACTCCACTAGAAAGGGAAAGGGGGGATAAGAGTCTAAGGTTAAGGGGCTAAGTCAAGGGACTTAGGTCTAGGAATAAAATAATATTATTTCTAAGTCCTAAAGTCATATAAAATTATGTTATCCTAGGTTCCCAAATAAAGAGAACAAATTACATGAAAGGGACAAAGTTAGTCCCTTATGTGCCAAGTGTCACGTAGGGCACATACATATATAATTATGGATATATTGTAATTTCAAGGATCACTCCATCATTTATACCTAGTAGGGGTACTCTGCAGTGGTACATATACTTGGGGAATCTTGAGAGTGGATTGAGGGGAAGAGGCGGGTTGTCAGGCCCGTGTACTATGGAAGAAGTGGGTTGTCAGGCCCGTGAGAATTTCTCTCCAGGGGAGAGAACTGCTAGGAATTGTGTTCCCAAGCTACCAATATGCAACTATAGGGATTTGATACTTCCTGTCTAGCCTATTGTTGAAGCCTCGGAAAATAAATCAAGCATCCGAAGGATTTTTGAGTAGAGAAGGGGCACACTTCTTGGGGTGGGACATGCATGTGGGGAATGAGGGATTGTAGGATGCCATCCATAGTTGACACCTTAGTTTGGGTATTTTGGATGTTGACCAATCTTATCCCAGATTAGGATTCCTTTTCCTTGGTGGATTTTTATCCCCAACTCAAGGGTGACCCACTGCTGAGAGTTATGAGCTGTGTGTTCTATGGCTAGGAGGAACGTGGAAGGTATGCATACAATTGGTGACTTATTTATACAAGTTCCGTGTTTGTTAATTACTGTGTGCATATTTATCCCTTTTCTGTTATGGGTATTTTTTGTTTTAATTATACTTATGTATATATGTTGTTATAATTTCAAAGAAATGTATAATTATGTGCATATTTAGAGTTTTCTATAATTTCAATGGTATCATAGTTTGAAATTTTCATGTGGAATTTCCCAACTCAGGGTTGGGGATGATACAATAGATCTCATCAATATGGAGGCCACTGTGAAATGACCAGTTCCTACAAATTGCACATAAGTTAGGATCTTTGTTGGGGAAACACAATACTTGCAGAAGTTTATATCTTCATTTTTAGCAGTCGCTACACCACTCCACACAATAACAACAGGTAGTAAGAGTTTCCAGTGGGGAAGAATCAACAGAAGGACTTTGATGAGATGAAAAGAAAGATCAGTCAAGCACCAATTATTGTGCTACAAAACTTTCATAATCCCTTCGAAGTGGAGACATATGCAAGTGGGTGTGCCATGGGAGAAACCCTGATGTAGGGAGGAAGGATTGTCTACTATCATTATGAAGTATTTCATGGGGTGATCCTCAACTAACCTACCTACAAAAAGGAGCTCTATGGCTTTGTACAAGCTATCAAAAATTGGAAGCACTATCTGATGGGAAAGGAGACCATCATCCACATAGATCACCAACCTCTCTAGTATTTGTAAGACCATAGTAAGTTATAGCAAACTAGGCACTACAAATGGATGGGGTTATTACAACAATTTCATTTAGTCATAAAGTATAAAAAGGGTAGCACAAAAAATTTGGCATACATGCTTTTGTGGCCACCCACATCCAATATTAGAGCTTTGGGAACTTTGATGCACATGGATCCTTTTACCCATGATGCATACAAAGAGGTGTACACAAAAGATGAGGAATTCAAGGAGGTGTTTCAGAAGCTACAAGGAAAAAATCATATAGAATAATGTGAAAACAAGGCTGACTATCATTTCCAAAATGGTTTAATCTACAAGATCGACAAGCTCTATGTCCCTAAAGGTGAACGACTACAATTTATTGGAGAGGCTCACGCCTCCAAGGTTATAGAAAATTTTCGTGTTGGGAATATGGTTTCCAACTTACAGAGGTATGTGTACTGGCCTAGATGAAGAATATGTAGCAATATATATTACATGATATATACTTTGTTGTACCAACAAGCCCAGTAATAGGAAGCAAGGTCTATAACATCCCTTACTGGTACCCACTAGACCTTGGGAAAGCGTTTCCATGGATTTTGTGGGTGGTTTACCAACCGTGTTGAAGGGACATGACTATTTATTTGTGATAGTTGACATGTTCATAAAAATGTGCATTCTCATGCCTTGTAAAAGGACCATCAACGGATATGAAGCAACAAACTTGTTCTTTGAATAGGTCTGGGTGCACTTTCAGATACTAATGAGTATCATCTCAGATAGGGACACCAAATTTCTCAGTTCCTTCTGGACTACATTTTTGGAGAATATGAACACTAAGCTCAAAATGTCTACAACATTCCATCCATAGATAGATGGTAAGACAAAAGTAGTCAACATGAATTTGGTGTCGCTATTGAGGGGTTACAATCAAAAGCATATGGAGACTTGGGATGAAAATATGATGTATATACTATTGATGTTATGGTAGTTGTGCGAGGTATTAACCTCCACGTGTAACCTTTGACTAGATTAGAATATTCTAGAAGTAAGAGAAACCCTAAACAGATGTGTGAAAACCCTAAAATACAAGTCGACCTAGCAGAATAAAGAATATTAGAATATAATTACCAGAAAGTCAGGTCGACCTAGCCAGAAAAGTAAATGGAAATATTAATATAAAAATAGGACATCTTGGCTCATTTGTTCACTCACCACACTCACTCTCTCAACCAATATAATGCAAGTTTAGAGATGCAGTGGCATACAAGGAAGGTGTATCTTCTAGGGTGGTTCTTGGTGGTGCTTGGTGAAACTCTTGGTTATGCTCTTGGTAATATTCTTGATAAGTATGGCGCAAGTTTGAGAGAGTAGTGAAGCTGCAACTGCTACATTTTTGTATGGTACTTGTTCTGTGGATATGAATACTCTCTCTGTTGTGCGCTACCCTTGGAGAAGGATCGTTCTACTTGTCTTGAGTTGTTGTTTCATTTAGAAACTAGGGTTTATCTTTTGGTTCTAGTATGGCTTTCTGGAATAATTCTGTTGAAGGTTAAGGTGATCGGGGGTGGCTTCGTGCCTATGGATGGGTGACAATAAATATATTGTCTATGGTAAAAGTGAGCACATCAATTATTTTAACAAGTTATGGGCCCAAAATATCTTTGGACAGTATAACCACTGGAAGGTAGATTGGGAGGTTATTTTCTCATTACAGTACCAATTGTAGTTGTAGTTGTAGTCAGAGTTTTTGCTGCAACAATGAAACCCTAACCCTCTTGTTGAGGCACCTTAAGTGAAGAGCTTGACCTAATTCCTGGACATTCTAGTGCGCTCTAGTCTAGCGCACCTCTTAGTACTCTCAACTAGCAAAAAATTCAGGTTTGAATTTTTGGTCAAAGTCAAAGGTTGATTGGTCAAAGTCAAATTCAAAGGTTTACTTATGGTCAAATTGATTATGTAGTCAAAATTGAAATTTCATAGTTTCTAGCTTGTTCTAATCATTGAACTTTCTGATTCAGTTTCTAACCTCTCCTTGTCAAGATGGTATCTAGTTTCAGATTGGAAGACATGCTCGATGATGCTACAAAGATTTCAAGGTATGAACTTGTCTATGATTTTTAGGTTATAACATCTAGAAAAAGATGGATGTGTTTGTAGTGGATGTACAATATACCTTGTCCAATCAGTAATCTTGGATTCAATGCGGTTAAAGGAACAAGCACATCCTCCATAGAAGTTGAGGCTCTAGGTTCCAGGTTTGATTAAATTGATAAGTTTCCAATTTGCAAATATCAAGGTTGATTGTTGCTACATTA
Organism: Picea engelmannii; assembly: GCA_009831015.1. Classification (NCBI taxonomy): domain Eukaryota; kingdom Viridiplantae; phylum Streptophyta; class Pinopsida; order Pinales; family Pinaceae; genus Picea; species Picea engelmannii. The sequence goes on from ML802986.1 coordinate 291,099, forward strand.
CAAATTATGAAAGCAGTCTTTGAAAGGTTCTATTACTACTAGATGCAATGAATGCTTGATGGCATGTGAATACTATTGATATAGATTCTTATTGTACTTGTTTGCAAGATGAACTAACATATCCTCTAGAGAGATATTTCTTTTTTTTCTCTTGGGCAATTCACCTTGATCATACTATGTTGATCATCATGAAATTGTTATTCATTCTTGTTACAATAGATATGTTCTTGTGAAAATGCTATTATACCAGAAATACTTTTATTGTTCTTGTCTCTGGCCTGTTATCTTTCAAGATTTCATGGAGGCTACCATGGAGATGTATTTGTTTGTTCCAAATAAGTTACTATGGAAGAATGATTGATCACAACACTGGAAGAGTGTTGAAGAATGTTGTCTACTATTTTCCATTGTTATTGTTCTTGTTTTAGGAAGGTCATAGGTGATATCTCTAGGAGGGAGCTACAGTGGCAGTTGCAAGCATGGAGCAGATGATTTCATCGATGGTGAAGCAGATTGTCTAACCAAGTATCAATTATAAAGGAAGCATGGAAATAAAAAGGATTTTTGGACATCCTTCACTCAGATGCATGTCAACCTTCTCACTAAACATGTATGCACATTATGTTTCATTTATTGATGATTTCTCACACAAAACTTGCATTTGTTTCTTGGAAGCAAAAGGGAAAAGTATTTTCAAGGAATTCAATCACTTGTGGAAACATTATCTGAAAGGAATTTAAATATCTTGAATTCCAATAATGGAGGAAAGTAAACCTCAGATGATCTCAAGACATTCTGCAGAGAGGACGATATTAGGAGGGAGATCATCACTTCCTACAATCCTCATCAAAATGGTGTGGAAGAAAGAAATATATGTTCAATTATGGAAGCAGTAAAAGGTATGATCCATGATTAAGACTTACCAATGCATCTATGGATTGAAGCAACTAGGACCATGATGAGGTCCATGAAAAATATCCTCCAGCTCCCAGGATTGTAGTTGCAGAGGGAGGTAAGAATGTTGTATCAGACATGGGAAAACCACAGAGATCTAAAGATCCACACGAAGATAAGACTAAGAAGAGATGACCAACTTGAGCTCGTGGGATCATGTAGAGAAGACTTATGAAGCTACATATACAACTTTCAGAGAAAGAAAGAAGTAAAAACCATATTCCAACTACAAAAACCTCCACCTTTGAAGAAGCAGTCAAGCAGAAAGAATATAAGGAAGTTGTGATGGAATAATAACAATTGTGCCTAAATGAGTTTACAAGATAAAGCATGCAAGATGGGACTATAGATAAATACAAGGCAAGATTTGAGGCTAGAGGTTTCTCCGAGCATGAGGGAGAATATTATGATGAGACGTTTGATCCAATTTCCAGATATACATCTATCAGAGAAATCATATCTCTAGCATCATCCATGGGTTGGAGTTTACATCAAATGGATGTTCTGATGTAAAGACTGCCTTTCGCAATGGAGTAATTGATGAAGAGGTATATATAGAGAAACCTCAAGGTTTTGAGGTACACCCAAGAGAAACCCATGTATGCATATTGAAGAAGGCCTTGTATGGAGTCAAGAAATCTCCAAGAGCTTGGTGCAGAGCCTCTCATTATTCAATGTAAGAAGGAGCTACCCTCAGAGTTTGATATGAAGGGTATTGGTCTCATGCACTATTACTTGGGATTATAAGTATGGAAGAAGTGCAGTGAAGTCTTCCTAGGACAAGGGAAGTATGTTGTAAATATCCTTTAGAAGTTTGGGATGATGGATTGCAAATCCATGGAAACTCCCATGGTAATAGATCTAAGGAATTTGAGGGACTCTGATTCTGATCGAGTAGACTCATCCATGTACCAACAATTGATTGGCTCATTGATGTATTTGGTAAATACCAGGCCATACATTTTCTTTGTTGTGAACATTTTGAGCCAGTTTCATGTGGAACCCAGACATGAGCATTGGATATTTTGAGATATCTTCGTGGGATGCTAAATTATAGTTTGAGATACACCTCAAATAGGGATGTACAACTGCATGAATTTACTGATTCAGATTGGGAAGGGAATGTAGATGACAGAAAGAGTACTTATGGTATGTGTTTCAGTTTGGGATATGCTATGACATCATGAGCTAGCAGGAAACATAAATCTTTTGCACTCAACATTGTATAAGAAGAGTATATTGCAGCTTGTGATACTTGTACATAAGAAATGTGGCTCCATAAGATGTTTTCTGGACTATTTGATCAAGTGATGTATTCGACCTTGATATATTGTGATAACCAGAGCTGTGTGAAGCTCTCAAAGAACCCGGTGTTCCATGATAGGTTGAAGCACATTGATATCAAGTATTATTTTCTCCATGATAAAGTCCATAGGGGAGAAGTGGTTCTCCAATATATCTCCACTTATGAGTAGACATCAAATATTTTGACTAAGCCTCTATCTAAGATAAAGTTTTCATACTTGAGGGACACACTGGGACTTGTGGATATTTCTCCATTGGTTGAAAGGGAGGATATGGATTCCTCATTTGGGAGGGAGTGCTGACATGTGGCATCATGGAATTTCAGTGAGTTGCAGATCTGTATCATGCTAGTACAACTTAGAGATGATGCTTGCATCATGCTAGTACAAATTAGATATGATACCGATGGTTGGAGTTGTGGATGATACAGTGGCTTGAGGAGCATTGTGCTAGTACAAATTAGAGGTGGACATACAACTTAGATATGATGTATTGACATCATGCTAGTTATGTTCATGCTAGTACAACTTCGAGACAATTCTAGTGAGCCACATCATGCTAGATATTTCCATGCTAGTACAACTTAGAGGTGGCATACAACTTAGATATGATGCACTAGCATCATGCTAGATATGTCATGCTATTACATATTAGA
>ML802987.1:17553-28464 GCA_009831015.1 Picea engelmannii
TAAATGAAATTTGGACATTTGAAAAAAAAAATTACAAGTTAAATGAGTACATCAATAAAAAATAACATACTAACCTTGCAAGTTCAAAATCCGAGCTATGTAGATCGAGAATTGGATTTGTTCAATCGGTGGGTGACGGAAAAAAAAAAAAAAAAACAGCTCAAACAAAAGCCAAGAACAGTGTCGCAATTATAGCAATTGTGTCGCAAAGTCTCTTAAAGTCATGTATATATAGATAAAATAGTCAACTAGCCGTTAACACCGACCAATGAGATAGGCAAAATTTGCGTCGCTATTGCCACAAAAGTTAGTCGCTATAGCGACGAAAATCTTGACTAGATTTAAATAAGATTTTCGTCGATATTGCGACGAACTTTCGTGGCAATATCGACGAAAATCCCGCCCTGTTTAAAAAAAATATGAAACTAGTTGAAGCGTGAAAATTTTCGTGGAATAATCCGCCCATATGTAGTAGTGATTCAGACCCCGAATTCTTCGAGCTCAAGTCATGTAATCCTTTCTCTTTTCTCCGACGGCCAAACTCTAAAAAGGGAAGTGTTTAATATTATACATATATATATATATAAGTCTTGATCAGCTTCAAACAAAACCATGTTGGTGGTGGAGGGGGATCTGGAAGATAAGATGTCCACAAAAGACTCGTATTTTATGTGGTGTGTCTTATCAAACAAAGTGCCAACTTGGGACAATTTGAAGAAAATAAATTTTTCAAGGCCTAGTTGGTGCCCATTATGTAAATCTAAAGACGAATCTGTGTATCATCTCTTTATTAGTTACCAATTTTTCTAAACAAATTTGGAAAGAATTATCTTCATCTCTGCGACAAGCCTGTGTTTGGGATGATCCATCTTTGGAACAAGCATGGAAGGACAATATACATTTGGCAAGGAACAAACTAATAAAGGTTATTCCCCTGATTGCTTATTAGGGAACTTGGCTTGCTCAAAATGTGGCCATATTTCAAAATAATCCTTCAATCCCTGAGATTATTGTTGCACAAGCACTGAGTATATTAGCCCACTTTCCTCAAGATAAGGAGTCTCGAGCTATCTAGGTGATTCAAGCCAAGAAAATTGATTACTCCTTCATTTGGGCTCACTTTAACGGGGCCTCTCAAAATAGAAACCGATCATGTGGTGGGGGAGCTCTCCTTTTTCTTTCTTCCCAACATTTCTTCAAAATTAAAATGGGTCTTGGACCAGGGACCAATAACTATGCAGAATTATTGGCACTCAAGCTTCTACTATCCTTCACAGGAGAAAAGGGAGTCAAGTCTATTCAAATCTTTGGGGACTCTATCATTGTAATAAATTGGATCTGAAAAACTTAGAAGTGTAAAAATTTGCTATTTCTACCTCTTCTGGAAGAAGTCCTCAGAATGTTGGACTCATTTGAATTTTTATGTGTGAAGCATGTGTACAGGGAAAGGAATATTGAAGCAGATTCCCTCTCCAAACCAGGGATTCAAATCACTTTTGGTCACTAGAAGATATCTGAGTCAAAGGACCATGAATCCTTTGAATATTAGCACATGCCTTTTATTGACAACTTGCTAGTATCGAAATGATGATGTTTTATTTTTTAGATGTTCCTCTGTATATATCATCTTATTTTGATCTAGCACTTTATATTGTAAAATCGTGACTATGTATCCTTCAATGAATTCATAGAAGACTGTGGTCTTATTTCTTCCAGATATATGTATATGAAGCTACAATCACTTTTTGTATTTATACTCAGGACTCATTAGTGATCAGATATATGCTATGTCCTTTCTTTGGGTTTTTTTCAACATCCAGATTTAGTCTGATTTTGTTAAGGCTACATATTTCGCATCAATCATTCATGGATGATATGTGCTTCAACACCTACATAATGTAAATTTTATCTCTCTGAATGAATAAATTTATGTTTTTTTCCAAGGAAAGAAAAAAGGGGAATATATATATATATATATATATAATACGTGGAAATTTCGAGATGGTGGGATGACGAACTTTGGAGATCTGAGTGTGAGGGTTCCCCTCGAAAGTTATAATCCAGGGGGCTGTGATTTATATGTTAAACAAGGATTATAAACCTAAGTGCAATATAGTCTAATTAATTATATTATAATATAATATAATTATGTTATAATATAATTAATTAACTAATATCATAAGATAATCATAATAAGAGTGATATCTAAGTAACAAGAAAAACTTTATTGGGACATGGATTTCCCGAGGTAAAATAAAGAGTAATTTCTTGATGTTCCCGGCCCGATAAATTCAACTAAGTCAAAATGGAATAGTGCTTACGATTTTAAATTAAATAAGGGTTAATTAACATTAACAAGGATTAAAAAAATAAGATATTAAAAGTGAGATTTTGATGTATTATGGAATAATTAAACCGATAAGATTATTAAGAATGGCCAGGTGTTAGCACCTAGTTGGGAAATTTGTGGTACCCTATGGTTACGTAGCGTGTTGTGGTGGGTCCACGTGTCAAGTAATGATTGTGCCACGTGTCATAATGAGTTGGCATCTAGAGGATTTCCAACATGAAGGACTCCAAGAAGAGGTCTAGGTCATAGGTCGACGAACATGTGAGATTAAATCTCAGTCGTAGATCTTCAAGGGCCCCATGTAAGCTAAGTGCAACAGGAGCATGAGAAGGGTCATTAATAGTATTGCAAGCTAGAAATTTGAAGCAAGAAGAGTCGTTGATTTCCCAACCCCAAGGGTTGTTGGATCGATAAGTCAAATCTGTTGGAGTGGATTTTGTGTTGGGAATCTGATAACCATGATGGGGAGACTCCGATGAAGAAGCAAAATTATCTGACGTGATCCAAACCATCGGACTGGGGAGATATATGGGTTAGGTGGTATATGCCATGTTAGTGCCATGTCGGATGGCACGAGTGACAGGGAACCATGTGGCACTAAATGGACTCAACATATGAAAGTATGGATGCTTTGGGAAGTTGTAACTCCTAATCCATAGCTCAGTTTTGGGCATGACTACAGTTGTTGGAAAGCTCTTAACGATCTGAAGATGATGGTAATGTTAGAAAAAACAGGATCATAGAACAATAAAATAAAACAAATTCAGAAATAAAACAAAGAAGATACACAATATAATAGAGACACGGATATACGTGGTTCACCCAGTGTGGGATACATCCACCAGAGGAATCGTTAGGTCCTTCCTTATTATTATCCAACAAAATGAAGTGATACAACCTACAACGCACCTCTTGTAACTTCCTCTTCTTTCTCTCACAATCTACTCTCTCAGAATACAATATTCACACCCATACACAACAACAATACAATTTTCTCATAAAAGAGGGTTTCCTTCTAGGGAAAAAAATCATTAAAAATAACTTCTACTATTAGATCTGCGACCTAATAATGAATGGTCTAGATTGACTATGAAATTACAATATTTTACAAGGTAAATTTTCCCAAAATTTCACTTCGGGGGTGCTGCCCTCGTGGGTTAGGTGTCTTAAAAAGTGGTATCAGAGTAGATAACAACACTTGGCCAGCTTGGGCTCATGAAAGAGTCGAATAAATTTTGTAAGAGAAATTTTAAATGGGAGGGAACCCTACCTTACCCTATCCATAAGAGCTTGTTTAAACTTTACTATAGAAAATAAGGATGAGATATTATATCGTTTTTACATGTTTTAAACCTAAATTGTATGTTATTGTTATATGTTAAATGATGAAGTTGGTTTTATCTTACAAAATTACATGTGTTATTCATAAATTAGTGGATAATTAACTAACATAAAATGTTGTTATCAACAACTAAACAGTTAGTGGACAACAAAGAAAACTACAACTTAAAGAATGGTGACACGTCATGAAATGGGAGAGAGCTCCCATAACAAAGAATAAGATTCTGATGAAAGGAGAGTGGTGGAAACTCCTCTGGATTTGGCTGAAACTGTAAGAAGCCTCATGAAAGAATTACATAGATTTAAAGCAGACAACAAAAGGCTTATAAAAGAACAAGAAAATAAACTGAGATAAATGTAGTTTTGTTGCAAATCATGTTAGATATACAGAGGCATTTATAGCATGGATCAACAACCAGTAATGTGGATATACATCAATTGAAGAAAACCCAGAGTCCACCTGAGATACAAAAACATGGCCCTGAAAGTAGCAACACAAGGAGAAGCACCTTGAAGAAGGCCCAACATGGATCCAAGAGGCATGCTAACATCAAGGATTCATCTTGAGAATCCTCTAGTGAGGGAGATGACAGCTCCAAGGAACTTTCTAGTAGGGAGATTGGTTCACATTCTCATAGGTGAAGAAAGAGGAGGAAACATTCCAAGAGCCATCACCTTGAAGAGTTTAAGAAATTCAAACCACCCACATTTGATGGAGAAATTAAAAAGGAGGAAGAAACAAAAGTTTGGTTGCTTGGCTTAAATAAGTACTTTAGATTCCATGACTACTCTGAAAACTTTAAGGCTTGAATAACCATTTTCAACTTGAATGGAATGGCCTTTGTTTGGTGGGAGGACCTTAGAAATGTGAAAGTAATTTATGGGAAGGAGTTTTCGTGGAAATAATTTGAGAAAACCTTCAAGAATAAGTACCTGTATGAAAGGTACTATGATGGAAATATTAAGGAGTTCTATGAAATCAATCTAGGACAACTCACCATAGATGAATACAACAACAACTTCCTAGATTTATTGAGGTATGTGCCCTATATAAAAGATGAAAAAGGTGAAGATGCAATGATTCATTGGTGGGATACCTCAATCCTTCTGAGACAGAATTGATTTTGATGAACCTAAGACTTTAGAAGAAACTATTCGAATGGAAAGGTACTACTATGAGCAATTCAAGCAGAAGGAAGAGCCTCATAAGGATTGGAAGAAGAAAGGTAAATTAGGATTTAAGAAGAAGGGGTTTAAATCTTCAAAGTTTAAGAACCATGGGAAAACATTAAGATGAGCCTTCCCACTAAGAGTGTGTACCAACATAATTTTCCATCTCAGAGTGGAAATAATCTCGTTGGGTCAGCCCCGGGAAAGACTGATAGTACAAAGAGAGAACCATTGAAATGTTGGGGATGTGGAGAAGAACATTTGCTAAGGGACTACCCACATAGGAAACAGAAGGGTAGGAGGGTCTACAACATCAAGGAAGCTACCAAAATCGATGATGTGGCTAAGAGCATGCCATAAATTTATGCAGCCTTGGATAATAGATATGTTGACCACCAAGCTTCATTGGTGGATATGGAAGGTACAATTACCAACCATCTTGTTTCCATTTTAATTGACCCTGGTTCAAATTTGAGTTATGTTGCCCCTCAAACTATTGATAAATGCAAACTGCAAAAAATAAAACATGCTAAATCATGGCTGGTACAACTAGCCACTGGAACAAAAAGAAAGGCAACAAAGGTCATACCAACATGCCAATTGATTATGAATGGATTGTTTAACATACTTCCTTTAGTATCTTATGACATGTTGATTGGCATGGACTGGTTGGCTTCCCATAAAGACAAGTTGGATTGTTATAATAAAACATTACAGTGTGAATATGAAGAAGGGAAGAAAAGGACCCTACAAGGAATTGAAAATCATATCTCAATGAGACAAATATCATCCCTTCAAGCGAAGAAGTATTGTAGAAAAGGATTCCCTTTGTATGAAATACAAGTACTAAACTCTATTGACGACAATAAACCAAGCCTAGAGGACCATCTTATATTAAGAGAGTATAAGGATGTGTTTCTAGAAGAGGTAGCAGGTCTACCTCCAAGAAGAGACATTGGTTTCTCAATAAAACTTATACCCGAAGCGGTGCCAATGCCTAGAGAACCCTATAGGATGAATACACCCGAGCTATTTGAGCTCAAATTACAACTGAAGGAGATGTTGGACAAAGGTTACATCCAGCCTACTGTTTCTCCTTGGGGAGCACCAACCTTTTTTGTGAAGAAGAAGGATGACACACTCAGGTTGTGCATAGACTACAGACAACTCAACAAGATGACAATTAAGAATAGGTATCCCTTGCCAAGAATTGATGACCTATTTGACCAGTTAAGGCATGCTACAATTTTCTCCAAGATTGAATTGAGGTATGGATACCATCAAGTCTGTATTAAGGATGAATAAATCCATAAAACAACCTTTACAACGAGATATGGGCACTATGAATTTGTGGTGTTTCCATTTGGGCTTACCAATGCTCCAACCACCTTCATGTACTTGATGAATAATGTGCTCAACAAGTTCTTAGACATATTTGTGTTCATATTTATTGATGATATCCTAATATATTCTAAGAGTAAGGAAGAGAATGAAGAGCACCTCAAGTTAGTGCTTCAAGTGCTAAGAGAACACAATCTTTATGAAAATTTTAGTAATTGTGACTTTTTCCAAAACAATTCCATTACTTAGGCCATGTCATATCCGAGTAAGGAGTGGTAGTTGATCCCAATAAGATCAAATCCATTATGGATTGGCCTACACCAAAAAATGTAGTTGATATCATATCCTTATTGGCCCAGCAGGCTACTATAGAAGGTTCATAAAGGGGTTTTCAAAGATTGGATATCCAATCACCTCCCTTCAGAAAAAGGGAGTTAAATTTGTTTGGAAAACAAAGTGTGAAGATAGTTTTTAGCCGTTGAAACAACTTCTAACTAATGCACATGTGCTAAAAATTGTAGACCAAAACAAGGACTTTCTTGTGTGTACAGATGTCTGGAAGGAAGGACTCGGACGAGTCCTCATGCAAGAAGGGCATGTGATTTGTTATGAATCCAGAAAATTAAATGAGCATGAAGCAAATAATGTGACACATGAATTGGAATTGGCTGCCATAGTACGTGCTTTGAAAAAGTGGAGGCATTACCTCTTAGGCAAAAAAATTGTACTTATGACATGCCATAGTGGGCTGAGATATTTGTTTGACCAACCCAAACTCAATGCTAGACAAGCTAGGTGGATGACCCTTCTCAATGAATTTGATTTCGAAATCAAACACATTAAGAAAAAAGAGAATATGGTGATTGACGCCCTCAACAGAAGAATGAAAGTGATTCACTTGGCAGTTGTAAGAACCGATGAATCATAAATCAAGGAAAGGGTCAAAAGTGCAGATGAGTTTTAAAAAATGTAAAGGCATATTTAGAGCAAGAGTCCATAGGGCTGAAATATGATGGATATCAACTGTTGAATGATGGCATGCTAACTTACAAAAGTTGGTTGTATATCCCAAATTGTGACGAATTGAAGAGGTTCATCATGGATGAACTACATAAAATTCCATATACTAGCCATCGTGGTTATCGAAAAATGATCACAACCACTAAGAAATTTTTCTATTGGCTAGGAATGAAAAAGGATATAGTTGACTACTTAGCTAAATGTTTGGAATGTCAATAAGTTAAGGTGGAGCATAAACACCCACCAGGGTTTTTGCAGCCCCTGCCAACTCTAGAATGGAAATGGGAAACCATCTCCATGGATTTCATCACAGGACTGCCTAAATGAACCAAAGAGAATGATGCCATTATGGTAGTTGTGGAAAAGCTCAGCAAGGCTACTCACTTTATCACTATAAAATCAACTTTCAAGGAAATAGATATTTCCAACATTTTCATGAAAGAAATAGTTAGGCTGCATGGTATACCTTAGGAAATCATATCAGAAAAAGATGCAAAATTTACTTCAAATTTTTGGAAGTCTCTGCTTGTTGGATTTTGGACTAAATTATTATTTAGTACAACCTACCACCCTCAAAATGATGGGAAAAAAGAGAGGGTAAAATAGATATTAGAGGACATGTTAAGGATGCATGTGATGCATCAACCCAAGAAATGGGAAGAATACTTACCACTGGTAGAATTTTCCTACAACAATGGCTATCAAAATTCATTGAAAATGAGTCCCTTTGAGGCTCTCTATGGTAGACAATGCAAAATTCCAATCATCTAGGACAACCTAGTGGAAAAAATTACACTTGTACTAGATATGTTAAAAGAAATGGAACAACAAGTAGTTTAGATAAAACAAAATCTGAAAGTGGCTCAAAACAGACAGAAAATCTATGCAGACAGAAATATGACTCCTAGAGAGTTCAAAGTGGGGGATCATGTATATCTCTGAATTAGACCCAGAAGAAGTTCCTTGAGAATGGGAACTTGTGCCAAGTTGGCACCTCGTTTTTGTGAACCCTTTGAAATTTTGGACAGTGAAAGTGCAGAATGTTTTCCATGTTTCATTACTGAAGAGATATGTACATGATTCTAATCATATAATTGATTGGTCTCCTATCTAGGTGGAACTAGAGGGAGAAATCCAACCAGAACCACAATGCTTACTAGACAGGAAATAAATTTCACTCATGAACAAAACCATTACACAGGTCAAGGTGCAGTGGAAACACTTTGGTCCAGATGAAGCTACATGCGAAATGGAGGATGCCATGAAACATGCATACCCATTTTTTTCCATTGTTGTAAATAAAGTTCACAGTGGCAAGTAGAACATCGAGGGGGGAGGGGATTGTAATACCCTGTTTCCCCTAGATTTTAAATATAATTATGTTTTTACTAAGAGACTATGGACAAATATGTTATGTGTGGATTTTGGAAAATGATAAACCTTTGCTAAAGAAGGTAATGTGAATATTCTTGTTATTAAATAAAAAAATAAAATTGTTGAATAACTGTTGAAGGTGTTGCCAATATAGATTATGCTTCCATGAGACGGAATGGTGAGGGGAACTAGTAATGGTTGAGATGACCCCTGCAATACTCTGTTGGATTTAAAAATGTTCAGACCCAGAACAATCCTCTTCCTTGGAGAATTCATTTACCAGTCAAGTTGGCAGTTGAAAATTCCTCAAAAATCAATGAGAGAATGGACATAGTACCCATCTGAACATTTATGATCTGGCCCATGAAATGGGGGATTTGACCTGCTATAAAAGGAAATAAAAAGAGGATAATCATGGGAAAAATGTAGAGGATACACATGAATGGGTCTGGGAACCCATTCTAAGGAAGTAGAGTGTGTGAAGCTCTTTGGTTCTTAAGAGAACTGAGAAAATATATTGTTATGGGTACATGAACTGTTGGGTAGTGTTTTCTAATCAAGATTATTAATGTGGTTGTAGATAATTTGAGTGATTGAGTGAGAAATCACAACATTCCCCCTTACTTGGTGGATAAAATATTGGACTTTCAAGTTCCTGCAGGAGAATGAGAGTAACCTTCATACCTTGTTGTTTGCTGAGCAAAAGAAGAATTCCTCTCATGGCATCATACTCTCGCTAGGGGGTGGCCAACTATGAAAACACCGGGAAAAATTGTTCATGTGGTTGGGTGGAAAGAGGTACACCCTTCAGAAGTTACAACTCTTTTCATCTTCTAGATAATTATATCTTTTCCAAACCTCTTCAATGTTAAGTTCAGAAATATTGTAGAATGTGCTTTAAAGCAATGTAAATTAGATGTTTTACTAAAAGTGGCCTCAGAAATTTAAGTGTAATTGTGATAATGTTACAAATGAATTTTATTTTCGTTGACAACCTTACTTCTTGACTGCCTTTGTTTTAAAATGAGTGTTGTGAGTGAATTTTGTGGTTGATTGAGTGTTCACAGTCTATTTCATGTATTAGTGGTGATGAATTAACAATTAGAATCCCCACATAACATCTGAAAAGAAATTAGGTCTGATTTCTACATAAGAATGTTTTATTTGTTGGATTACTGAGAGGGGGGGTGAATCAGTAATAGTGTAATTATAATAATTTTTCTTCAAATGTTATATCAATGTAGAATTATTATCCAATAATGAGGAGTAAGAAATAAACAATCACACACATACACAGTACACCTCATGTATGTGCGTCAACTCATCAACTACTTGTCTCAACCATGTACTCAACATGTACCACAACCAAAAGACTTCATCAATTTCATCATCCAAATCTGATTTGTAGCTCTGTAATAGACCTGGTGTATATGATCACATTCCTGCAAACCTTCCTTAAATTTAAAAACAAGAGACTAGCATTTTCATCAAACTTTTCTTTAGTCTCACATGCCTAGTTTTGGATTAGTCAACAACCCTAACTTGAAGTAATATTAACTTTGAACCTGTAATGTATAAAGATATGAAAATGATACACAATGTTCTTCAGTGTGTTTTATGCAATTCGTCCAAGTGTCACTACTTGGAACCTCTCAAAAAATGAGTTATAGCAAAAATGGCATACCTTGCTGAATTCTGGCTTATTCTAGAGAGAGACCTTGTAGAGCGTGCCCCGAACAAAATTTTTGATGAAATGATCTGAAACTATTACATATAATACTATAGACTGTACCCTAACCAATACATTTGGTCTCACTGAATTTGGATCTGTTATGAAGAAGTTATGACGTTTTTACCCGAAACACCTGATTTTGACTAGTTTCAGGACTGGCCACAAACCCTATTTTCCACAAAGTGTAACTCCCAAAATACAACAACCAACAAGCTGAATTTTTTTTCACATATACTTGGATATGTTTTCTCACTTTCATAGAAATTTCATGGTCTGAATCATTATAGAAAAAAATTTATAGCGAAAATGGTGAGATGACATGTAAATAACATACCTTAGAAAGCACCATCAAAAGAATTTATCCTTCCTTGCATTTCGGCCTTCTTTTCTTCACCTTCAATCAGAATTCTAGTTTAGATATCCTTGGTTACCTCAGACACATAGATATTCAATATGCTCAAGTGTGATTCAAATGAGAGAGTCTTGCCTCTTATTTATACTCTCCAAGTAGCTTCCTTAAAAACATCTTCTAGGTCACTTGGTCCACTTTCCTTATTTTAGGGTTGGGTCCACTTCTAATTTC
>ML802987.1:38455-54026 GCA_009831015.1 Picea engelmannii
TTTAAGAATTTATCTCTGCACAGGACACTCTGCACTCTTGGATAAGTTCTGGTAAATATAGTATTTTTATTTATTAAAGGCTTGGAAAATATACTTTCCTCTTCCTTTCTCAACGTGTGTGTGTGTGTGTGTGTGTGTGTGTGTGTATAGATCTCCCTTTCGAAGTCTAGCCGTCAGAGAAGGGAGAGGGCAGTGCATGATCTGAGTGCGAAGATTTTGGAGTGTGATTGCCTAAGATATTTTAATGTTAAGTATTGAAATATTAAACATTAAATCCCATCCCTTTCGAAGCATGGTCGTTGTAGAAAAGAAAAGAGGATGATTACTCGGAGAACGATGGAATATGGTGTTATAAATACCAAACAATATAAAATTAAATACTAAATCTAATCCCTTTTGGAGCCTGGTCATCGGAGAAAAGAGAAGAGGATGATTGTTCGGAGTATGATGCCATATGGTGTTATAAAAAATTATAATGATAAATATTAAATCCAATCCCTTTTGGAGCCTGGACGTCGGAGAAACAAGATGGGCACACATGATTTGAGTGTGGAGAGCTTGAAGTGCGATGGCCTGAGTGTTAACACCAAAAACCTTCTCGGGAGATGGAGTTCCTGAGGTAAAAGAAAGAGTAATTTCTCGATGTTACTGGGCCGGTAAATTCAACTAAGTGAAAATGGAACAATGCTTAGGATTTTAAATTAAATAAGGGTTAATTAACATTAATAAGGATTTAACAAATAAGATATTAAAAGTGGGATTTTGATGTATTATGGAATAATTAATCCAATAAGATTATTAGGAATGGTCAGGTGTTAACACCTAGTTAGGCAAGTTGTAGGACCCTATGGTGACGTAGCGTGTCGTGGTGGGTCCAATTTCAAGTAATGATGGTGCTGCGTGTCATAATGAGTTGGAATTTTGAGTATTTCCAAAGTGAAGGACTCTGAGAAGAGATTTGGGTCGTAGGATGGTGAACAAATGAGATTCAATCTTAGTCGTATATCTTCAAGGGCCTCATGTAAGCTAAGTGCAGCAGGAGTGTGAGAAGGGTTGTTAACAATAGTTCAAGTTAGTGACTCTGAAGCAAGAGGAGCCATTGATTTCCCAACCCTGTGGGTTGTTATATTGGTAGGTCAGATCTGTCAGAGTGCGTGTGGTCGAAGTGGATTATGTGTTGTGAATCTTATAATCCTGATGGGGAGACTCTGATGAAGAGGAAAAATTCTTTGAAGTGATCCAAACTATTGGACTAGAGAGACATATGGGCCAGGTGGAAGATGCCATGTCAATTCCATTTCAGATGGAACGAGTGACGAGGAACCACATGGCACTAAATTGACTCAACAAATGAAAGTTTGAAGGCTTTGGGAAGTTGTAACTCCTTATCTATAGCTTGGTTTAGGGAATGACTACAATCATTGGAAATCTCTTGACGAGCTAAATATGATGGTAACCTCTATATGAGGCTTTGATATGGTTGAGGAAAAATGAAAATTGTATTACCCCTTCCTTTAAAAGTTACTTAGGGGGTTGGGTGTCTTACATAGTGGTATTGAAGTAGGAAACAAAACATGGTCTACTTGGGCTCATGATAGAGTTGAATACATTTTGTTGGAGAATGTTTAAGGGGGAGGGCACCCTACCCTACCCTATCCATAAGAGCTTATTTAAACTTTACTATTGAAAAAGGGATGAGACATTCTATTATTTTTACATGTTTTAAACTTGAATTGTATGTTGTTGTTATATGATAAATGAT
Organism: Picea engelmannii; assembly: GCA_009831015.1. Lineage (NCBI taxonomy): Eukaryota > Viridiplantae > Streptophyta > Pinopsida > Pinales > Pinaceae > Picea > Picea engelmannii. The sequence goes on from ML802987.1 coordinate 40,218, forward strand.
GAAGCTTATTTCACCTTACAAAATTACATGTGTTGTTCATAAATTAGTGGATAATTAACTAACAAAAAATATTGTTATCAACACTTAATAGTCAGTCGACAACAAGGAAAAATACAACATAAATAATGGTGACACATAATGAAATGAGAGAGATCTCCCATAATAGAGAAGAAGAGTCTGATGAAAGGAGAGCGGTGGAAACCCCTCTGGATTTGATTGAAATTGTAAGAAGCTTCATGGTATAATTACAAATATTTAAAGAAGACAACGAGATGCATATAAAAGAACAAGAAAATAAAATTGAGATAAATGCAGTTTTGTTGCAAATCCTGTTAGATATATAGAGGTAGTTGCAAAATGGGCCAACAACCAGTAATGTGGAGAGACATCGGTCCAAGAAAACCTAGATTCCACCTGAGATACAAAAACATGGCCTTGAAAGTAGAAGCATAATAAGAAGCACCTAGAAGAAGGCCCAAAATGGAGCCAAGAGGCATGCTAACATCAAGGGGTCATCTGAACAATCCTTTAGTGAGGGAGATGACAACTCCAAGGAACTATCTAGTAGTGAGACTAGTTCACATTCTCAAAGAAGAAGAAAGAGGAGGAAACATTCCAAGAGCCATGACCCTGAAGAGTTTAAGAAAACCTAGAATTGACTTAGGTGATCAAGGGACGGGGTAGTTGGCTTGGATAGAATACTTTCTACTTTGATCCCTTGTGGTCATCGGGGAAGCCTCCCCTATGGTGGACCTCCTCCATCACTAAAATGAGGGGATTTCTTACTAAGGTGACATTGGTATGATTTCATTTTATTACACAAGATTTTGGAATCTTCTGTTGGGATTCACACAATGACAAATCCTGTGATAATAGGCCCAAAGAATAATTTCCTATTTTCCATTCTGGATATCATTCTTGGCTTGAAACTCTATTAAATAAAGATGTGATTTACGTACCTCCTAATATCCAACAACCTTTTCCAAAGCGATACCTCCACTAATAGCAATACTATATTTAAGAGTTTGAAGGGAGTGAAGGAGATATCCAGAGAAGCCTAAGTGGCTTAATTGGCTTTTAGGTCTGGAACCTTCTGAATCCTCCAATTTACTCAAATAAACCTCCCCAAGCCCAATGTATATATCCAATTCATAAGGGAGAAGGATAGGGATATATTTTTAAGTGAGTGTTGGTTACTTGGGCTGGCCCGGGTTTTGATCTCAAATAGGTTTCCAACAAACCCTCAAAACTATCGGCCCTCCTAGTAAACCAGAAGGCAACGCTACGCACAGAATGCACAATGTAGTCTCACCTAAGATAGCTTTATGGGGGACTGCAATACTCAGATGTTTGCGGTCTATGAATGAGTGGGGATTGTGTTTAGATTCTCTCCCTTATGCATCATCATTTAATCATTCATCTACTTCTATGATTTATTCATCATTAACTTATGCATGCATGTTGTTATAACCAGATTTAACCATTCATTCTTTAACTGATCATTAAAATAATAGTAAAATCATTCATTAACAACACATCAAACATAGTATTTTACCATGGTTCACCCCCTCCCGGGGCTACATCCATAAATATATGGCTCTTCTGCTCTTTTATTCATTCTGCTATAAAATCTACTTTGCACACAATACATTGTCAATATTACAATCAAAATTAGGGTAAGTACCCTCTGGGAGGATGACTAGATTACACCGGGATCCTCATCCTGTGACCTAACCCTCAAACTCTAGCTTATTCCACTCTACCACAATAACCATACAAAACTCCCCACAATAAATAGCTTCTGAACGACAACAATAACCAACCCTGACCTAGACCTCCTAGGTCTTTATTTATACTACTCTATTGGATTATAGTCGTTACAATCTTTCTCAAAAACCTTAAACCTAACATGGTATGCCTATATGCATGTGTTCCACGTTGGTTTTCCTCCTACATGCTCCTTTTCCTTCTTTTTCTTCATGTTGCTTTTCTGCGTCCTAAGGCGTGCACTCCAAAAATAGACCTTATGTTCCAAAATTAGGTATGCGCCCAAAATAGATCCTTCTTCCCAAAATAGGCCTACGCCAACGATCCCCCAACACTGACATGTGGATCATCCGGAGCCACTCAGGTGGTGCGCGCTCCCTGTACAACCTTCTCCAAGCTGTGGAAATTTACTGCTAGTTCCTTCCCTTTTTCTTTCACTTGCGTAACTGTATCTGTTAATGCTTCTACCATCTGTGATGTTATTTGTTCTTGTAGAAATGTTGTGCTCTATGTATGTGCCTACACCATCCTTATCTTCTCTTCCTCTAGCTCCACAATTATCTGTGATGCTTGTTCCTAGGGGGTATCCAACTGGGCATGTCTTGCTTGTTTATTGATCTTTGCAGTCTTTAACTTTGTCTGCAGGGTCTTCATCTCCTGTGTTCCCTTCAAGCGTTCCATAATGCTCATGGTTTTTTGTCGCTGCTTCAATTCATGCATGGTAGCATTGATTTTCTCCGCTTGTTGGTCCAATTGTTGGACCTTTTCATCTTCTTCCAAAGTGGTCCAAATTTGCGCAGTTCTACGACTTCCTTGGCTTCCTTTTCCATTTCATCTATCTGGAATGTTGTTTGTTGTTCTCTTTGCTCTCTGACCTTAGGAGGAGTCGTAGGATTAATTTTTTCTTGCAGATCCTCGATCTCCTCCCTATATCCCTTGATTGTTTGTGCAATGATATTTATCTTTTCATCTGCACTCCTATCCGGTGTTTGTGTTCTATCTGGAATGTGATTGTATATGGTTGTTAGCCCCTGCTCTAGCTTGTCAGCGCATTCTTTTTTTTTCCTCCTTTGGCCCTGTTGAGTAACCCGTATGTATTGTCCTAGAGTGCCAAGCTTCGATGGTGTCATGTTGTATTCGGTTTGGACAATTTCTCTCTTCTTCGCACAATTACACCTAGGGCACACACTTCTATCTCGCTCAATGCTAAAAAAAATCACCGAGTGTCAAGCTAACTCGTGCTTTCCGCACTTTATAGATCCAATCATAATTTTTTTCACTTTTTCCGTGCATGTGCGCCAAATCCAATTTTTCCTATGCATTGTCTTTCTATGTTGTCGCAATAGTTGTTGCGCGTGACTTTTTTCCACTTTCCTATTGTTCAACCAACTTCTGCCTCTTTTTCTATTTTTCTTCTTTTTCTATTTTTGTATTCCTTTTCCTTCTATTTCTCCTTTTTATTTCTTTATATCAGTTTTCTTTCCTAATATCTACTATAGTACACTATATACATGACTTTCTTATTGCACTGTAATTACTAAGAGTTAGTAGGTTGACTGTCCCTATACAGTTTCTGTCGACTACCATTCACCATTCCCTTCAGTTCTGCTCCTCCCAAGTCCTTTAGCTGCACATATCCTCCATCTTTGACAATCCTTACTTCATATGGCCCTAGCCAATGCATTCTGAACTTACCAGGGTGTTACAAAAATTTGTTGTCATAGAGAAGAACTAGGTCTCCCTCCTTAAAGATCTTCTTTTTTATGTGTTTTTCATATCAGGATTTGTCCCTTGCTTTATGTACCTCTTGGTGAAATCCTGCCAGAATGTTGTCTTCTTCCATTTCCATTAGTTGAATTAACCTCTCCTGTACTGTGCCTCTTTATGTCATATTGGTAATTGTTGCTACGCACAGAATGGGTACCAGAAATTCTAATGGCACCACTACTTGTTGTCCATACACCAATATGAATGGTCTATGTCCTGTAAACTTCTTGCATGTGGTCCTTTATTCCCATAGTATTGTTGGTATTTTCAAATCCCAATCATCACAGTTAACATTGCAGATCTTAGTCAAAGCATTTTCCAAAATCTTGTTGAAAGCTTCTATTGTCCCATTTGCTTGAGGATGATATGGTGTACTCTTCTGGTGATAGAATTCAAACCCCTCAGTCATAGCCTTGATGGTATTATTAATAAAACGAGTTCCTTGATCACTCATCATAATCTCGGGACATCCAAATCTTGTGATCGCCTACTCAAAAAAAAAGTGTGTTCTTGTCTTTGCGTTGCAATCTTTGATTGGTGTTGCTTCTACCCATTTGGTTAAGTATTTGGTCATAGTAATGATATATCTGTCTCCCTACCTTCTTGTTGTTGTATTAATAGGTCTGACAAAATCTATTTCCCATTTTTCAAATACCTACAAAGTTACTTGTGGTCTTATGGACATCTCATCCCTCCTGTTGGGTTTGCCAACCCTCTGGCAGACATCATAGTTCTAGAAATATTCCTTAGAATCTTTATGAACTATTGGCAACCATAAACTTGGGTGAAATACCTTTTGCGCAGTAGCTTTGCCTGCATAGTGTCCTCCTGCTATGCCTTCATGAGCTTCTGCTAAAACCCTGGGTCGTTCATGTTCCAATACACACCTTCTCAGAATTTTATATGCTCCCATCTTGTATAAATGACCTGCAATGAGTTGATAGTCTACAACTCTGACTACCAGATTTTTCTTTTGTGCAATACTAAAATCCGGTGGCGCAACTCCTATACTTAAGAATTCAATGACATCAACGAAGTATTCATCAACTACTTGTACTGAAAATAACTATGCATTAGGGAATTTATCTTCCAAGTTAGTAGGTTCTTCTCCATTGGCTACCCTTTGTTATAGGAAAATTCCCTTGCGGACAGGTGAATATCTTCTTGGATTCTAGACCCCTACTACCAAGACAGAAATATGCAAATGGACACTAACATCCCTTTAAATGTAGTTAAGCTAATCAAAAGAAAGAGAGGAAGAAAGTATGATGTACCTTGTTCTGAAGCTTGTCCTCACTTAATCCATCCTGAACTTGATCTCCAAGCTCCTTAGCATGACACGATATCTGCAATTCAATGGACAACAAATAAAACAAAGACTTCCTACTCTATCAAGATTAGTTTAAACCAAATTCATCCATAATAGACAAGCATATGCAATAATACACAAACTTGAAGGAAATAGGCCAAGCATATATTAATGAGAACATTAAAAATATACTTACAATATGTAGATGCAGTTGCAACAACCTCTCCAAGTCCAACCCCTTGCTCGAAAGATCCACGATCAGAATGACAATACATTTGTTGATTATATCTATCTTCACCATGAGAATACCTCCCTTTATAGGCTTTGAGAGGCTCAACCAACTTGGTTATATTTGAGATAAGTTGAAGATATGACTCCATCAGTTGTCTCATCACCCTTAGATGCAACCTAAAGCTGAGATTCGAGCCAAACCAACTCGAATCATCTCTAGTTGTATTTAGAGAAAAGGGGGATTTCTTCCCATGATTTTCTCAACCAATCAGCGCTCCCTCAAAATGGGAAACAGAGGGCTACAACGCTCCCTACTAGATGGACAGAGAGCATTAGTGCTCCCTGCATATTAGAAGAGGAGCGTTGATTCTCTAAAAGTTCGTCAAGATGACCAATTCTCAAGGCAAAACATTTTATTTAGTCTGCCAAATGATGTGGTTTCTCCTTCCAACATGTTCCAGAGGATGTATCAAGTGTTTCCATGGTGTCATTCACAATGTGACATATGCAAAATGAAAATGCAATATTTACAACACTTGTGACAAAAGTGTGACACTTGCAGCACTTGCAACAATGAAAATGTGACATTGTCGAAGTGAGGAATTTTGACGTGTAACAGATTGCCCCCCAAAGTGTGAAATAAGAAGATGAAATCCGATGATCGAAACGCTTTGTAGATTTTTCAAAGCAAGGGTATGGAGTTGGAGAAATTGGTAGAAGCTACAAACAACCATCAAACAAATGTTATCATGTGTTTCAAACCCAAGGCAAGCATACATATGCTTGGGTAACAAAGAAATTATGGTATGGCCGCCAATAAATACAATGGATCCATGACGATATTGACTAAGGGTATAGCCACCAAAGATACAATGTGGATCCATACCTCCATGACATGAATTGATCGTAGCCACGAGAAATACACAGTGGAGCTATGAGATAATAAAACATAGCCATAGAACAATACAATGTGGATCTATGTGACAGTCTATATATCAGCATGCTCAAATAATCTCATTCACAGCCTGGGAAAAGCAGATAATGGAGTGAATGCTCAACCCAGGGTCTTCGTTCCAATCCCGATGTGGTACAAATATAGCCATGTGAATAGATGTTTTGATGTCGAACATGGTAGAAACCACGTGATTACCGGTCATTGAGGCAAACCATTAACAAGTGCGAGGGAAATCACCAATGATGTCAATGACTGCCAAGGTACCCTAGTACAATCCGACGAATGTGAATAAATGAGCCAAAGTTGAACATTCGTGGAATCATCTGATCATAAGTCAATGATGTAAACCTATTGTCGGAGATGAGAAGGCCTGCCATTAAGGCATGCAGGTCCCAAGGTACTAACTAGTTTCTAAGTCGATTTCTTGGATGATGTGTTGAAGTCGACAGGGAAAGACTCGTTGAAGGAGGGCCTTGATGTATCCCCCATCATCGACACAAAACTGACATAGGAAAGTGATGTAAGATGGTGAATTGAATGAGTATGGACTGACACAGGTATTGAAACTAAAAATTTGTGATGGTTGACTCTCAAGGTGGATACTTCCCTTGAACATTGAAGCACGACATGAGACTCCACAGCATAAATGTAAGGTTGACCAAAGCATAATGCAGCGGATGTTGTGACATTTGTCGGATGACCCAAAGGAGTGGAAAGACTCATAGGATTGGTTCAGTGCAGAGGTTTAGCGGATTATCCAAGTGTTCAAGATGCAGGTAAAAACAAGTGTCGTGTTCAAGGGCGACTGCAAGAGTTATTTGTAACAATTCTCAAAGAAAACTTGACCTACTTCCTTCAATTTTTTCCCCCATCCAGATAGACGAGTACCTCTTTTTATTTTAACGAGCTTGAGGAGGATAACACATGCTCAATATAACTCACCTTTGGTAAGTCCCTCTTCCTTTGTTTAACGAACTGGAAGAAGTAAGGGTTCGGTCCCGTATGGGCCCTTCAATGTGTGATTTTAGCGAGTCCAGAGAAGGAAAACTCAGTGTTTTTCATGTTTGGAGAGTCTAAAAAGAACTTAAAGGCGACTCCAAGGTTGTCCTTTTTCATAATTTTAGTCTTCGAGGACCGAAAAAAGAGATAAATTGCTACTCGGGAGATGCACTTTCGAGACCTTTTAATGAGCATGAAAGGAAGCAACATCACTTGGCGATATTTTCATATTTAGAGAGTCTGAAAAGAGCTTAAAGATGAATCCAGGGGTTTCCTTTTTCGTATAACCTTTACGAGTCCGAAAAAGTGATAAAAGTCTACTCGATTACATTCTCATGTTTTTTCGAGCGCGAGAAAGAACAAATATTATGCTCGTCAGTGTCATAAGGTTGCCGAAAAGATGTTGCTTGAAATCCTATAAATACAGACAGTTCTGAGCCCAAAGCATTAGTAACTTCTCGAAAAAATATTAAAAACCCAAAAATGACTTTATAATTAGGAGAAATAGCAAAAAATGAACCTATCAAATAGTGAAATAGGTCAAAAAATTCATTTACCATTTGATATTTTACCAAACTCCTCCATATTTGGAATTTTCCACCTTTGGGAGGCATTTTTTGAGCTACAACTACAGGAGTTGTGAGTGATCATTTCCAGTTTCGTCAAGAACAGGTTGGTCATATTTCCCTTCTCATCATTTTTTATGGTTTTTTAATGTGTTTTAGCTTATGTTTTGAGCGTTCTGGGCTCCTTAAGAAGCCCTAGAGCACCAAACCAGATCGACACTCCCTCAAAGCGTTGAGGGGAGTGTCGACTGAGATTTCATCACATTGGTGCACATGCTTAGGGACTGCTAGCACTCTGTAGGTAGTTTTGAGGGAGCGCTAGGTGCAGAACTCAAAAATATTTTGTCTTTTGGGCTAAATAGAAACAATTTCTTCCATAAAAATTTGACTAATGATGTTTAAATGTTGCATTTTCATATTTCACCGGTTATTTAGCCATGATAGAGTGGAAAGAGTGCGAACATGACTTCGATTATATTGTCTCTCTCCAAATCCCTCAAGCGAGGGCAACTTTTTGAAACTATGGGTTACTCAAGTATTTCAAGATCCAAAACATGAGGAAGGAAGTACTACTACTTGAGTATTTGATCAGTTTATGGGACGATGTCGAACAAGAATTTCACGTCGAACCACACACGCTCGATATTAATCTAGATGATGTCTATTTTCTAACGGGGCTCTCGAGGAGAGGGGCACCTATTCTCTTTCCCAGACACCGAACAACTCCTCAACTAACTGAGGCGTATGTTATTGAGAATTGTATACCGGGATCGTGGTTGGTAGGTGGTCAAATCATGATAAAAGATGTAAGGGACTTGGCACTTCGATCAATTCTATTTCCCATCACCAAATTGGCGGGTAGTACTAGTGCTCATTTGGCCTCAAAATCACAGATGTCATATGCTTTACAATGTTTATAGCCTAGGTTGTTTAACTGGAGTGCAGTGTTCCTTTGAAATATCAAGGAACAAATATCCAAGTGCAGGACGGGCAGACAAAAGCAATTTGGGTACGGTTCTCTTATAGTTTTGTTCTTCTTAGAGAGGGTTCCTCAAATGCAGCCAGAGGTTGCATTGATAGTGCATCCTGCGACTGAGCCTCGTATGGATAGGTGGACCAATCTATCCCCTAGATTGGGTAATGAGCCATCAACATTCAGATTTACAACTAACTTCTTCGCATGGTGGAGGAGACAGTTAGTCGTTATCGAGGATTTCCCTTATGCTAAGGTGGATTTCCGAGGAAGCGCAAACCTGGTACTTCATGACGACATCCAAGGGGATGCATCAGGTATGAAACTAAAACCTTGCCACATATTTTTGTTTTTATTTTATTTTATATGGTTTTTTATTTGTACAATGAGGGATCTAAAAATATTTTGTTTCATCATGCAGACAGAGGCGCATCACGTCTGGAGGAGATGTCAGCACCGGGGCATCGTGGAGACGCACAGGTAGCAGTTGAGCATGAGTTTACGGTGGGAGGACTTTTAAAGGTAGAGAGAAACCTTCGAGGTTTGACCATGGGTGTCCAACCCCTCAGGAGGCAAGATGTGCCTCTTCATTTGCAGCGACACACAGTTGGAGTTCCTGAGAGTCTTAACCATTTTCTTTGTCGAGTGGCCCAGGTAGTAGTGTGTTATACAGAGCACAATGTGATATAGGAGTATGATTAGAATCCTCAATTGATTTTGTAGTCTTTTATCATGATGTTATGGGCATGAGGCCCAAACTTTTTTTCCCTGTTATGTACATTTTGACGATGTATTTTCAAACAAACTTTTGCTATTATATATATATACGAGTTTTGTGGTGCCTATCGATGTTGCATTTTATCTTATGTGATGTTTTGTGTACATATGATTCATGTTTTTTTTCTAAATGTTTTATCTATGCGCAAGGTACCGATCCAATATGTAATTATCTAATGAATCCGACATTGTATTGAGTTCTCTCGGTATGTGTTTGTATTGGAGAAATTCAAACGATCTTTTGAAATGAAAAACTCTTAGGTGGAGACATAGTAAGACTGGGTTGCGAACAACATAATATTGATTAAGCTGACAGACCACAACTTGAGAGTCTAGGTTAATAATCAAATGAGTTATACGTAGAGAGAAAGATTCAGTTAAGAATCTGATGAAGTCATGATATTCTGCCATGTTATTGGTTGTCGATCCGAGGAAAATTCCTCCTGAACTCACCAACTCACCAGAGTGTTAGATTACCCAAGCTGCAGAAGCAATGCTTTGGGTGTGTCAACTAGTGCCATCCGCAAACCCAACAAAGATGGGAAAGGGGTCATCTGCGCATGCAGTCATAAGACAAAGTATAAGCAGCTAAGACAAAACTTGTGCACGCAAGAGAAAAGACACACCGAATCAAAAGTATATAGTACAATAATGTACAAAGCACACATGCCAGATGTTCTATGCATAGTACTTCTTGAGGTAAATCCCATTTCGGGGCTCACCGAGAGATATTATGTCGTAGTCGACCAACTCGTAGGTGCCTCTATGTAGTACACGTTTTATGATATAAGGTCCATGCCACAGAGGTTCTAACTTTCCTGTCCCCAACTTATCGTGAGCTTGGTCATAAACTAGGACCAAATCTCCTTTTGCAAAAGCACAAGGTTGAATGGATTTGTCGTATTGAATTTTCATTCATTTTTTATGTGTCTTGTTAACAAGAGAAACATCGCGACATGTTTCGTACAACTTGGTTAAATACAGAAATCGTTCCTCTTTTGCATAGATGTGAGGAAGGAGTTCCACGGTGAGTTTCAACGAAGGGATCTCGCACTCGATTGGTAACACTGCTTCTATACCATATACCAACTCGAATGGTGTGAATCAAGTTGCACTTTTCACCGAAGTGTGATAGGCCTAGAGTGCGGAGAAAAGTTGCAAGTGCCAGAAGGTTTTGTTCATCCCCACCATGCGTTGGAGCATGGTCTTTAGGAATTTTTGATAGCTTCAACTTGTCCGTTTTCTTGAGTATAGTAGGGAGATGAGTTTTAATGGAGAAAACCCAACTTGACGTGCAACTCACTCATCATCTGGTTCTGGAAGTGGGAGGCATGATCGGTGACAATAGCTTGTAGGACACCGAAGCGAGTTATGATGTGGTTAAAAACAAAGAGTGTTGTAATACGACCATCATTAATAAATGTAGGCATAACCTCATCCCATTTAGTGAAATAATCGACAGTAACAACGATATAACCGTGCCCCTCGGCTGAGGTGGGCTTACATTGCATAAAATCGATGCCCCATTTGGAAAAGGGGTCGACGACAACAATGGGATGCAGCGGAGCAGGGTGGGTACGTGCCTTTTTTCTGAAAGATTTAACAATGTGGGAATCGTTTGACGGCCTCAATACAATCTTTGAACATAGAGGGCCAAAAATAACTAGCACGTAAGACCTTCTGGGATGTAGCCATCCCAGAAAGATGACCGCCACAAGCTTTGAGGTGACATTCATTCAAAACTCGTTCAGCCTCATCGTGGGTTAAACAATGTCGTAGGACAATATCAATATCATGGTGGTACAAAGTGTCCTAAATGATAAGGTAGCATTTAGAATGGTGGCGGATACGATGACGTTCATCACGTGAAATGTCTGGTTGGAAACCTTGGGTCTGGAGATAGAGAATAATATCTCTATACCAAGGGTTGGACATGCTAATAAGGAACATGGATTCGTCAGGAAAAGAATCATTAGGCTTAGTATCCTCATCAGTTTAGGGAAGATCGCAAATTAGTTCCGCAAAAACCAACAATTTTTTAGCTTTTGATTTTGCAAAATCGAGATCGAATTCTTGGAGAATAATGATCCATTTGGAATATTTTCCCCCAAGGACTTGACGAGTTAAGATATGGTGCATGGGGTTTTATTCCGCGATGGCAGTGGTAGTGCATAACAGGATGTAATAGTGAAATCTTTGGATATCAATAACTGCAACCAGAGCCAACTTTTCAACATGTGAATATCGGAGCTCAGGACCAGATAGACTCTTACTCAGATAGTAGATCACATGTTCGTCACTGTTAGGATCCTCTTGAACTAACACCATAGAAATAGTGGTAGTAGAGGCAGCCAAATAAAGGATATAGTCTCGTGTATAATCTGGTGGGTGCAAGAGAGGTGTGTGTGTGTTAAGGAATGCTTAAGGGCATCAAAAAAGCATTGAGCAGTGTCATACCAGATGAAAGGAGTGTCTTTCTGCAACAATATCATAAATCCTTTAGTGAGTTCGACGTAATTACAAATGAAACGGTGAATAAAGTTTGTTTTCCCTTACAAACTTTGCAGTTGGGTCAAATTGTTGGGAGGGGGTAAAGCAAGAATAGCTTTTACTTTTAATGGATCCACCCTAATCCCATCTTTGGAGACGACGAATCCGAGGAGTCGGCCTGATTCGACAGCGAAGATGCATTTGTGAGGGTTCAAACGGATGTGGTAAAAACGAAATAGAAGAAAGATGCCCCGTAGGTGACCAATATGGTATCGTCGATGATACGAATGGGAGGGTAATTCATCGTGGTAGGGTTCCACAATATGTTTGATGTCATGGAAAGCGTACAACATGGCCTGATGGAAGGTAGCTCCAGTGTTTTTAAGACCAAAAGGTATTTTCCGATAAGCGAACATCCCCCAAGGTAAGGTGAAGGTTGTTTTATATTGATTAGCCTGTAGAATATCAATCTGGTTATACCCTGAGAAACCGTCCATCAAAGAAAAAATGACATTGCCAGCGCAATTATCGATAATTTGGTCGATGAAAGGTGTAGGGTAATTGTCTTTGGGACAAGCCTTATTAAGATCCCTATAACAGATGCAAACATGAATGGTCCCTTGTTTCTTAGCGACCGAAACGATGTTAGAAACCCATTCAATCAAGGGGACAGGATAAATAAAACCAGACTTCAACAGTTTTTCAACTTATACCTTTATAGGTGCGATTTCTTAGGGTGAACCGGGTGAAGTTTTTGTCATACAAGTTTAACGCATCGGTAAGTTTTTATCTCATGCACAACAATTGATGGATCGATCCTTGGCATTTCCTCGTAGCTCCAAGCAAAGATGTCGCAGAATTCTTTGAACAAAGCGATATAATCTTCCACTTCCTTGGGTGAACAATTGGCAACAAGATGAACATTTTCCACAATACCTTCTTTGATTGAGATGTTGATAGCAATCGCAGAAGAGATGTTGCCCAAATTCCCCTCGGAAATGGTGTCCTGGGTGAGTATTGGAGATTGGGGAGAATTGGAAACACCATTAGGAAAGATACAGTGTATATCTTTCTTAATTTCATCCAAACTAGGAAGAAAAGATGAACGATGATGGTTATCATCCCAAGGTACCTCTTCGATACTAAACATTTCCATAATGGATTCGTTTGAGGGAAAAATATGAAGGATGTGTTATCGCTCAATTTGTAGTCTAGGTCAGGTAGCTTAAAGGTAAAGGTCAAACTGGCGTAACAGGAGCTTCCCCACCCACTGTCACCTCGATGGGGGGCTCTTTCTATTTAGGGTGTCTAATCCCAAGAGAGACGTCCCTGGCAATCTGGGGTTTTGAAAGGCTAAGGTTTGAAGGAATCAAGGTAAGTTTTCCCTTTCATAGATTACCGCCAAAGAAGATAGTCAAAATGAAGGTATTCCACAGAATAGACACTTGTTTGCGAGACAAGACAAGAATAAAACTAAAATGTGCAACAGTGGTTAGTACTTCATAAATCAATGACTATCAGCATTTAATGAGCATAAATAGCAGTAATTATTGACGAAGTCAATGATTGCAAAAATGATTATGACTTGTAATATTACTTCTCAATAACACTGGAAATGATATAGCATTAATATAGATAACCAACCCTTGAATTAACACAACGCTTTAGATATCATCAAATGCTCACATATAATAGACTTGTTGCGTCACTATACTAAGGGTGACGTCAGCCTTATTCTAGGGTTAGTTTGGTAGACAATGAGGTGGACGTTTTGCAAAAAAGGCCAATGAAAATTATCTACACATCAATGTCTATCATTAGATGACCTAGCTGCAACCTTTATACCAGCCAAGAGCTTAAACCAGGCATGACGTCATCATCAAATTAGGGTTAGTGAGACGTTAGGGTTAGTAGGGTTTCAGATTTAAGAGGTTTGAGAGTGTTATTTTAGCACAAAAAGCTCAACGTTGGATAA
>ML802987.1:61341-98218 GCA_009831015.1 Picea engelmannii
GATCATAGAAATGTCAATCATATTTCATCATTAAATTTATCAAATACATACATGAAATCCCTAGCATATCATCTAAGAGCTCAAAGACATTACACAGATCTACTATACAAAGCTGAAGAAAACCAACAGAATAACCTATTGGGATAATACCCACAAGAGATAGAACTTTTCCTCAGAAGATCATTCAAGACATGTTTTATGATGTGATATGGTCTAGGGATATCCAGTCACAGTAAGACCAAGGGCAGGAGTTGTCTGTGGGTGCCTTTGTAGGAGGGGAGTTGTACCCGTCATGGATGCATTTTTTCCAAGCCCTTTATTGCCTTTATTTTTCTTTTATTGTTTTTCTTTCTTTTTTACTTCAAGGTCTGACCAGAGGACACTGCCTTGGCGTGGTGACCAGAGCTAACAGTGTTACCCACTGGTGTCTTCACAGAAATGATAAGGCTGGCTCTTGATGAGACCCCCTTTCCCTTGGCCATGCAACCAAGGTCACTGCCCTGGCGTGGTAACCAGATAGTGGCAATGTCATACTGTTGGATACCTATGAACATAATGGGTCGGCTCGTGATGAGACCTCCCATCCTCTTGGTTAGGTCTTGTTTTTATTACTTTTCTTAGGGTCCCTTTAGTTTCTTATCGAGAGGCCTTTTATTGCCTTCTCGGGGATCCCCTGGGTGAAACATTTCTAGGTTTCATTTCTTATGGCTTTTATCTTTTACCAGCTTCTTTTACCTCCTGGTCCTTTAGCCCCTTCTTCCCACAAGACAAAGTGTAACCCTCAAAGGTCATCCTAATGGCCGGACTAAGGGAATGGGATAGATGTGCAGGAGATAAGATAAAAAATGATAAAATGGTGGGAGCGGAATGATGGCTCTGCAAATCCCCTTTGGTGGCTAACCAAAACCCATGAATACAAGCTTGCTAAATCACCCCATCAATCACCCCAACAATGGTCAAGTGGATTAGTGTAAGATCCAAGCAGTCATCAAAAATGAAAGGAACCTAATGCATATATAAGACGGTTATAACAATCAAACATGACACATACCATGATACCTTGGACCAATTACCTCATGAAGCAAGAGTCCTCTCCGATGCAAGTCCAAGCCGGTGGTGATGGAAGTTGCTACTGCTGACAGGAAAAATCTGGCGAAGAAGAAGAAAGATGGGCCCTCCAGGGCCATGCTCAGGTCAATCCTACTCTCGGTACTTCATGTCTAGGACCTGTGGGCCTCGAGACATGATCTCCTAGTTATCCCTAGATATCGGGGATAACAGGATGTAATCGAAAGTAGAGGTTAGGAAATCCAACCATGATGGAAACGAGTAAGCAGTGGACTCCAACATATGTTGGTCATCCGGTGAGGGAGAGGCGGTTTGGATGGCATTGTATGAAGCCTCGGCTGGACTAAGTGGCATAGTGTCACCTACTGCATCAAATTCTAAAGGACTAGGCACAACCCAGGGATCAGATGATTCATAGGATTGATATGTCATAGTCGAGATCATATTGATCGGGGCAATATGTTGCAAGGTGGGAGGAAGCGGTGTAGGAAAGGTACCCATAAGCGAAGAGTCTTTTAAAAGACCTACTCCTACACTTTCGTAAGTGATCTTGGAATATCCCAAAAAGGGAATGTTGTTGGTTGCACGAGTGCGAGCGTCGGGGGTACTGTAATCTAATTTATCGATGGTGACAATTTTACCTTGATAGGGGAATTGTACACATCAAAACACCAATGAAGCGACAACTGTCATGGCATAAAACCAACTT
Source organism: Picea engelmannii (assembly GCA_009831015.1). Classification (NCBI taxonomy): domain Eukaryota; kingdom Viridiplantae; phylum Streptophyta; class Pinopsida; order Pinales; family Pinaceae; genus Picea; species Picea engelmannii. The sequence goes on from ML802987.1 coordinate 63,119, forward strand.
CTTCCTAAAAACAAGTTGTAATCGAGGGGAGCATCGACTACCTCAACATCGACAGAGACAATCGTGTCTCCCAATTGAACAACTAAGGACTGCAAGATTCCATGGGTACAAAAACCTTGCCCATCAAATGATCCTAACATAGTAGGGGATTGATTAAGAGAAGGTGATTTCAACCCTTTCCAACAAGCTAACGACATGACACATGTGGAGGCTCCCTCATCCAGTATTGTGCAATGAATGTGTTGGTTATGGACAACAACATCGAACTGGAAAGAAAGCTGGTGAGAGAGGCGTGACTTGAAATTATTGAGGTTAAACGTGATATTATTAGACGACTCAGGGTTGATTGCTCTGATGGCGGCCAAGAGAGTTCTACGTTGACTCGGGAAATGTTGTAGAACTACAAGAGTGGACATAGCACACAGTGCTTGCACCAAATATTCAACGATATTGTATTTTTGGACGGCGTGTGAACTAGGATTAAAAGTTGATTTTCGAATAGTGCTCTTGGGAGGGTGCAAGATAGAGTTGAAAGTAGGTTTCTCAACCTAAAGTGGCCCAGATTGAGGAGTAACGGTGGTGGAAGGTGTATCTGAGGTAGTACCAGTAATGACCTTATCTTTATCAAGTTTAGTCGGAGTGTCATATGTTGTAGTGCGAGTGGTTAAATCAATCCCATTAAACATATAAATATGAGCACTCGATGAAGCCTCCTCACTAGGAGGGTGATTGGGATTTCCACCTGTTAGAGGATCAGGGGCTTGCGCAACCATGGATTGTTGTTGAGGAAAAGGTTGTGTCAACACAGCGGATTGGGAATTTCCTTTGAAAATTTTTGCAACTTCGTCGTGATGAGGGAAGTCTCGTGTGTAATGATCATCACCACAAATGAGACATAAAAATTTTGGTTTTAATTGTGGTTATTTCTCAGGAGCAGGTGGTTGAGTTGGTGTTTTTGGATTTTCATTATGATTATTGTTCTTTTTTGGTTTATTTTTCGTTTTCTTTTTTCCCCCTGATTGTTGTGGAGAAGCAGATTGAACTGCATTCACCTCAGATATTTGAATCGGGGGGGAGGTGGAGGAGAGTGAATTCGAACCAGTAGAGGGTGCAGGAATGGAGCGATTAGTCGAGCCAATCGACTATGATGGATATTGGGTTTTGACGGCACCGATAACTCCATCTACATGAGCTGTGGAAGATGGTTTTGATGGATCGGTGGACATGCGAGAAGCATTCAGTATAAATTCATACAAAGTACCTGATTAGGAATAAACCAAATCCAGGTACTGAGTGCAAGCAATGGCTTCCTCTTCAGTGACAACACCTTCCATGGCAACGTGACACGAAATTGGGGGTAAAATAGATTTAGTAAACCATTCATCCAACAATTGGTCAGGAATGGTCGCTTTGATCAACCTTCTTCGTTGTCTCCACTCGTGAATGTGATCAAAGATATGTACGGAGTTAGTTTGATGAAAGGAAGTCAAGAGTTATGTACCAGTCTCGTAACATATGGGTAATTGAAAATGCCTAAGAAAAGCCATGGCCAGGGAGTTGAAATCTTGAAAAGTACCGCGTTGGAGTTCAATGTACCATTTGGCTGCTAAGCTCGTAAGTGTGCGTTGGAAAAGTCACAACCGGATAGAATCATTCATAAGTGAGTTTGATGAACACCATAGATGAAGTGTCATAACGTGGTTGTTTGGGTCTTCGCTAGGTTTACCATCAAATTTTGGGATGTAAGAAGGTAACTTAGCAGGAATTACTGGCTAGAAAGGGAAATGTAGTATGGGATCATTTGTCAACCCCTATAAATCTGATAAATCTAGCATGTCTAGGAATGGTAGTTGTCGATTGACCTGAGGATGATACTGGTGTGGCATGGGGACACTAGTAGGGCCATAAACTGGTTGAGATGGATAGTTGTAGCTAGTAGGCCCTCCCGTGTACTGATGTTGTTGGCCAGTATAGGCAGGATTCGTCTGTTGTTGACGAATGTTCATGAAAGGAGAAGGGAAACTTGGTTGGTTCTGGGGAGGATAAACAATATAGCTCATGGGAAGATAAGTCATTTGATTAGGCTGAGGTGGATAAACAGTTTTCCCTTGAGGGGGGCAAACAACTTGTCCTTGCGGAGGGTAAAAATTTGACCCTTGGGGAGGATAATATTGTTGTCCTTGAGGACCCCAAGTGGGATTCAAGACCCTTGGGAAAGGTTGTCCAGAATGTAATCCAGAAGGATTAGGATTTGGTATTCCTCCTTGTGGGTTAGGGTATGATGGCCCTCCTTGATAAGGTTGATGAAATGTAGCTCCTTGGGGTGGTCCCCAATATTGTGGAGGGTTTCCAAAAAAAGAAGTTTGTCCCCCTACCATGGATTGGGTGACAACTGGGGTTTGACCAATAAAAGGGAGTTTCCCCCCATGGGGTATGTGTAAGGGCGGTTGTACCCCAGGAGGGATGGGTCCGGTAGACGATGGTTGCCCCTAATCGGGATTTGTTCGTAGTTGAGTGTGTGTGTATGGTAGGGTTTTGCATTTTGTGATGCACATGTGTCCCAACAGGGTTCTGTGGAACATAAGGAGTTGTAGGTTGAAGAGGTGGTGTGGTAAGAGTAATTGTCAAAGTACCTTATATATGACTAGGCAATACGACTCTGGTGTCACTTTGGACTTACAATGACATGGCAGCAGGATTGACTACTTGTTTGATGGGACGGTCAATAGTCTGATTGCACGGTCCTGCCTCGGTACCAGCAAAGGTAAGAGGGTCCAAAGGTGGTCGACTAAAATTGAATTTTTCGTAAAGATCACGTTCGATGGAATTCTCCATATAGAACGAACGGGGGTTTGTTGCGGATTTACCATGCTAGTAGAACGGACAGGGGTCATACACTTGTCATTAAAATCTGGTTGTGTGGGTTCCATCTATGTCTTAGTGTATGGCCTTGATGGAAAACGAGGACAATCTTATTCTGTGACATTACCTAAAGAGTCCAGACAAAGGAGTGGATCGAGAGGAACTTGTGACACATGGGTTAATAGGAGGAATGGGATCTTCCTCAACCGTAACTAAGTCTCTTTGGGGATTTGCTAACAAAGGAGTAGCATCGCTCCCAACATCTGAATGATTCTCAACCTCTTCATGGTAAAAATATTCAGGTGAATTAGGTGGTAAGGGTTTGTAGCCTTCCGGAGGCAACCCTTGCATCCTACATGGTCTACAAATACCTTTATTGTCTACAATCTCAATTTTGAAAAACAATTAAGTAAATAAACAACACTCGCTAAAAATCTAGAAAAAACAATAAGCAAACAATGCCTTCTCTCAATGACCATACTAGTTGGTGATGAAATCCAACATTGCATGATCAAAGTGATAAGGGGATAGGATATGAGTGGGTGGGTCAGTTATGTTGGCAACCTACTTAACGTACTTACACCTTGGTGGAATCTTCCTCATGGTTTTACCCGCGGGTTACCCTCCAAGGAGCCCGAGTGAGTTTGACCAACGTATGTTCCAGTTACAACGAAGACTTCCCTTCACCGTCACCTCGTGTAAGGACCCTAAATATTATGGATACTAAGGACACCAACTCACAGTCAGCCTCTAGGCGGGTACAGTCAACAGTCGAGTCCGAACGTGTGGGCAGGATAACAAGTCTGAAATCCTTCAAGAGAACCGAGGACAAATGGACTGGTAAAACTCTAGAGGACCTCGAACGGATTCAGAATTCACGAAGCACTGAGACCAAATGAAGACAATTGGACCTCAAGAAGAACCCCCAATATACTATCTAACTACTACAAACGGTTAAGCCTCAGAGGGATAATCTTTGTTGCTCTTCTGAACGCGACCTCGTGCGTAACCCTTGTGTGAGAGGGGGATCCCAGCTATGCCTATACAAAAGTTGGATTTACTCTCCTTATCACAAGATTATAAGTTTGTCTTGAATGCTTTGGAGAGTTATTCTCACAGCCTAATCGCTACTGCTAGTCTTAGTCTATTGTTGGTGTAAAGAGATTAAAAAGGAAAAAGTTTCTAGATTGATTTTTAATTAGCGTTGATTTAGTGGTTGTTGTTTACACAGAGGTGCATGAGAGTGGAACTAATGATGTTGTAACTCGAATCCCAAAAAAGTAAAAGAATGATAAGCAAACATTTCTTTCGATGAAATTCTATTTACTGGAAGGAGAAGAGTTTCTTTCTTTCACTACCAAACATAAGAATGCAAAAATTCCATGCAATTTGTTTTCAACCAGAGTCCATTTAAGTGTTAAATTATAAAGAAATCTTTTCCGATATCCAAAAACCAATCGTAAAAAGTATCCTTTCGTTTGATTGTAAATGTGAATTGAATGATTTGTTTCATGCTTTTTATGTCAATAATAAAAATAATTTTCACTATTGCAACTTTAGAAAATGGGAAGCAAAAATCACACAAACAAAAGGCACTCTCACAACAGTCAATAAGAGACAGAAAAACAAACTAATGATCCAAAGAAAGAACACCAAAAAACAACAAAACACACTTAAGAAATCTTTCGGAAATGTATGAGGGTTAGAGATCAATTAAAACAGTGAAGAGATCCCTGAATTTCCTTGCAACAATCTTTAAACGATTAGATGAACGAAAAAGCATCAAAATGAACCCAAATCTGAAGAAGAAGAGGTTGATTTTGCAACAAGGAAATATAATAAAATCCAATCACAGATCAAAAAGTTAAAAGAAGCAAGCTGCAGGCCTAACAGAAGACATAAATTGACAGAACAAGATCTGAGTTAAAAAGAAATACCCAAGAACTACACTGATCCGGATTATTTTTTAGAACGAAATGAAAGTAGAGATATTACAATGAAATACACATAAATATTGCCAGAAACATAGAAATACAGTAATACATGATTTCTATTAATGAAAGAAATGTACAGAGACTCGCTAGAATGGTGGCAGCTTATCTCTGAAAAGAGATGTGACGGCTACTCGCATTCACAAGAAGATGATTGTTACAATGAGGCTCCAAATGCCTTTTTAACATAAGTAAAATCTAAAACCCTAACCCTAGAAGATGAAAATCCAAAAGGTTTGCGGGCCCCGATGGGGGTAGTTGATACGTCAACTTCCCGAGGGCATAAATTTTGCATACGATCTTTGTTTGGGGCGCTCGATACACCGTTGGAAAGGTCTAACCGAGAAGAACGATTTTCGACTGACCTAAGTCAGTGTCTTTAGTAGTCACTTGGGCCCCAAATCCCCAAAAAACATCGTTTAGGGCCTCAAAACGGCCCCAAAAGTTTGGAACCCGAAAAACTGTCAAGATGGAAAACTATTTTTCGAGACCATGGAATAGGTGGGTGGCCACCGATATCCACCTGGATATATCCTCCCTCCTTAGGAAGCAATGGTCTGCATTGCGTTGAGTTCACAGGGGAGAGGGGGAAGTGTTTGTTGAATCTGAATCTTGGTGAGTTGCTTGCCTTGTTGGAGACGTCTCGTTGCTTGGTTTGTGGAAAGTTGTCACAAACATGTTGTTGGAGGGGTTGAATTTGTTCAACCGGTTAGGCTACATGAGATGTTTGTGTGCATAAGGGATATTTGTGCTTTGTTGGAGTCTTATCGACCTGCTTTTGTTGGATAGAAGGTGCTTGGGCCGAGGTTGTATTGGTTGCAGTATCCTTCTGTTCACCTTCTGAACAGATTGTGAAGACGTTGAATTTTGTAGTATGAGATACTACCTTGTGGCACTGTTTGGGTGGGACAGTAGTTGGAACTAGCTCTGGTATTCTATAGACATGCCCCCCCAAAGTAACAATGACACTACGGGGTCGAGACTCATAAACAACATGGGGCTTCCACATATATGGTTGGACCAAGAGACAATCATAGACATCCAGTAGGGAAACATCACATAATACCTCATCCTTGAAGGGTTGGATGTCGTATGACAATCACCACTGTTGGCTGACACGAAGATCTCGTCCCTGGCGAAGCCACCTGATGTTGTATGGTTGCGGGTGTGGTGTTTTCGACAATCCCAATTGTTTGACGACCTATATTGAGAGAGGTTCTTTTGGATTCCGCTATCAACAATAAAATGCAGCGGGGTCCCCTTCACCTACATCTGTGAATGAAAAAGGCGCTCCCCCTCTTTAGAATCTGTTGGTTCTTTTGGTTGAATTGTTGTGGTCGCGACAATAGTAGTGGGATTTGCATCAATGATCTATCTTCTATCGATATTTTCTTAATCAAGGTTCGGCTCCTTCTCTTTGATCTCGGCCACCAATGACTATTTTGAGCGAGATTCATCGATGTTGTGCCAGGGGATTTTGTGGAAATTGCACCATTTTCCAGTGTCCTTCTTCGTCTTTTTGTGACCCTTCTTTTCCTGTGGCTTAGACTAGTTTTCAGGAAGTTGTTTGTTAGGGTCATCTTTATCATACTTTGGTTGTTCTGGATTTGTAGACCTGAACTCCCATTTGTTCTGGTGCTTAAACTTTTGGTTGATTTTAACAACATATCGATAAGCAGAACCGAGTGATGAGATGTCTAGAAAATCCATTTCAGTTTGGATGTATCTGTGTAGAGCCCCGAGGTATTTTAGAACCAAATGTCGTTGAGAGTCCTTGATACCCATCTTGGTGCGCAAGGTATGGAAGGTATTCGTGAACTCTCGAACTACTTGGCCCCTTTCTTGTCATAGTGTGGTCCATCTCATATACTAGTCCCCATAGTTTCCAACAAGGTAATATTGTTCCTTTACCACATCCACAAAAAAATACCAAGTGGGCTCGACCCCATATATTCCAGACTCCTCTATGGAACTTTGCTCCCAGTAAGTTTCCCACCAATGTTTGACATGGGGGAGAGCCTTAAGGAGTGTGAAGGTGATCTTTTCCCTGTCAGAAAAATGTTGAACAGATAAATAACCTTCTAGCAAATTTAACCATTTGTCTAGGGCATCCGCATCTATCTGACCTTCAAATACGGGAATATCAAAATTAACCTGTACCTTGAAAGGAGAGGTGCCTCCAAAGTGGTTGTTTGATGAAGACGCACCTGTTGTTATCGACATGCGTTGAAGGATGTGGGCAAAATTCTCCATCATTCTGTCCCTCTATCACGTGAGAGCTTGCTCAAGCAACAGATTAATAGAATTTTTTGCTCTATCATTTTTCTTTTCTTCTGCCATGGAGGGTTTCTTGGGCGTGCGAGAGCAATTGTCCTCAAGAGAGACAAGCTTGAGACCCAACTTGCTATACTCAGACCTCGTAAGGGACATGCACTGAAAACCGATCAAGAGCAGCCTGCTCTGATACCATTGATCTGGATTATTTTTTAGAATGAAATGAAAGTAGATATATTACAATGAAATAAACATAAATGTTGCTAGAAACAAAGAAATATAGTGATACATGATTTATATTAATGAAAGAAATGTACAAAGACTATAAAAATAGAGAGTGAAAGATTCGCTAGAATGGTGGCAGCTTATCTCTGAGAAGAGATGTGACAGAAACTCGCATTCACAAGAATATGATTGTTACAATGAGGCTCCAAAGGCCTTTTTAACTTAAGTAAAATCTAAAACCCTAACTCCAGAAGATGAAAAGCCAAAAGGTTTGCGGGCCCTGATGGGGGTAGTTGATACACAAACTTCTCGGTGGCGTAACTTTTGCATACGATCTCCATTTGGGACGCTCGATACATCGTTGGAAAGGTCTAACCGAGAAGAACAATTTTTGACTGGCCTAGGTCAATGTTTTTAATAGTCACTTAGGCCCCAAATCCCCAAAAAATGTCGTTTAGGGCCTCAAAATGGCCTCGAAAGTTTGGAACCTGAAAAACTGCCGAAAAACTGCCAAGATGGAAAACTAATTTTTCGAGCCCATGGAATAGGTTGGCGGCCACCGATATCCACCTGGATCATACACCCAGTAAAAGACAATCAAAATTTTTTCAAGATGAAGAAAAATCGGTGCTCTGGCTTTAACAACACTAGAGTGCTACAACGCTCCCTAACACACTCTAGGGGAGCCTCAATCAGGCAATCAATGCTCTAACTGTAACTAGAGAGGGCACGAGTTTCTGAGAAAACTTGGGAACAACCCAGAAGATTAAAAAACCCAGGAAGCTCAATCAAAAGACTCTATGAGACAACTTCAGTAATGACAATAGATGTAAAGAAGGATAAAAACAACAAACGAGATCTGAAGATGGGAAAAAACCAAAGACAAACCAAGGAAAGAACCCAAAACTGAAAGCTTTGATCCGGAGTGGAGTTGCCAAATTTTGTTATAGGAAAATTCCCCTGCGGATAGGTGAATATCCTCTTGGATTCTAGACCCCTACTACCAAGACAAAAAGACGCAAATGGACACTAACATCCCTTTAAATGTAGTTAAGTTAATGAAAAGAAATATAGGAAGAAAGTATGATGTACCTTGTTTTGAAGCTTATCCTTGCTTAATCCAGTCTGAACTTGATCTCCAAGCTCCTTAGCTTGACACGATATCTGCAATTCAATGGACAACGAAGAAAACAAAGACCTCCTACTCTATCAAGATTAGTTTAAACCAATTTCATCCATAATAGATAAGCATATGCAATAATACATAAACTTCAAGGAAATAGGCCAAGCATATATTAATGAGAACATTTAAAAGATACTTGCAATCTGTAGATGCAGTTGCAACAACCTCTCCAAGTCCTCCTTGTCCAACCCCTTGCTCGAAAGATCCACGATCAGAATGGCAATAATTTTGTTGATTATATCTATCTTCACATTGAGAATGCATCCCTTTATAGGCTTTGAGAGGCTCAACCACCTTGATTATTTTTGGGATAAGTTGAGGATATGACTCCATCAGTTGTGGCATCTCCCTTAGATGCAACCTAAATGTGAGATTTGAGCCAAACCAACTCGAATCATCTCTAGTTGTCTTTAGAGAAAAGGGGGATATCTTCCAATGATTTTATCAACCAATCGACGCTCCCTCAAAACGGGAAATAGAGCATTGCAACGCTCTCTGCTAGATGGACAGAGAGCGCTAGCGCTCCCTGCATATGAGCAGGGGAGCGTTGATTCTCCAAAAGTTCGTTAAGGTGACCAATTCTCAAGGAAAAACATTTTATTTAGTCTGTCAAATGATGTGGTTTCTCCTTCCAACATGTTCTAGAGGATGTATCAAGTGTTTTCATGGTGTTGTTCGCAATGCGACAAATGTAGAATGAAAATGTGATATTTACGACACTTGTGACAAAAGTGTTGTAACATACCCACCATGGGGCTAGAAAATTTTCGGCTTTCTTACCTTTTTAAATTCTAAGGAGCCTATCACAGACCCTCCTTTCCCTTTCTAAAGTCCCTCATATGATTGGTGGCTATGACCACAAGCCTTATCGGAGAGGTGCTCGTCGGCTTTCGCGATTCGGGGAAATCGCGATGCATGTATTTCCCTTTTCTCTTTTGTCTTTCGAAGGGCCGAAGCCCGAAACGGATTTAACCGCTTAACGAGATTAACAACAACTCGAATTAAGCCCTGGTTCTCTACCCTTCGGGATTTCACATACCGGGATTTCGGGATATGCGACGACAGGAAGTTTCGCACTTAGGTTTCCTGGGAGCCTAAACTCCGAAACCTACACACACACACACACACACACACACACATATATATATATATATATCACTCCGTCTAATTCGGGAGTTCGCAAACCGGATTTTTGGGATATCCAACGACAGGAGAACTTATCGTTAGGTACCCCGAGTGTCGAAACACCGAAACACCATATCTCGTCCGCGCTATTATTATTTCGGGGTTTCACACTTTGGGTTTTCGGGACTGGTGGGTGCAAGAGAACTTTCCAATAGGTATCACGGGTACCGAAATACCGAAACACCCAATATTATCCATGCTAAGCCATTTCAGCATTTCTCCTTTCAGGATTTCGCGTTAGGTGAGATCAAGGGGTTGCGCTCCTAGGTTTCCCGGAAGTCGAAAACTCCGAGTCATCAGAATCTCTAAACATACTCCACTATTTCGGGGTTTCCTCCATCGAGATTTCGCTAATCGGGGTTTCAAGACTGGCGAATATGTGGGGCCCGCACTTAGGTACCCCGGGTGCCGAAACACCGAAGTATAATAACTTCTCCACACTCTATCTTTTCGGGGTTTCGCAAGTCAGGATTTCGGGACTTGCGAGTACAAGAGAAACTTACCCTTGGGTTGTTCCGGGTACCGAAATGCTGAAATGCCGAACCAAGTCACACTATGCCAATTCGGGATTCCGCGAGTCGGGGTTTCCTATATCAGAACCTCGCGATACAAGGAGTTGAAGATTCACACTCCTCGACTACTCGAATACCGAAAATCTGATACACCCGCTCATCATACACTCGACCAGATTCGGGGTTTCGCAGTTCGGGATTTCGCAACTAGCGGGTACGAGGGAACTTATCCTTGATTATCCCGATTCTCGAAATGTCGAACATCAATACTTACCCATGCTGGTCCAATTCGGAGTTTTCACGAATCGGAGTCTTGCGATGTGCGTATACAGGAGGCCTCGCACCTAGATCTTCTGGGAGACGAAACTCCGAAATACCAACTCTTGAACCTGCTCACCTATTTCGGGATTTCACCCATCGGAATTTCCTGGGTCGGGAATTCGAGACTTGCGAGTACAAGGAACTCACCTCTAGTTATCCCGGGTGCCAAAAACTCTGAGATGTCCTAACTTATTTGCATGCTATCATTTCGGGATTTCGAGAATCGGGGTTTCGGGACTTGCGAGTACAAGGGAACTTGCACTTAGGTACCCCGGGTGTCGAAATGCCAAAATGTCCTAAGTCTAAGAGGACCATTCTCTCTCGTGCAGGGTTTTTCAGACTTATGCCATAAAATCCTCCAGGCGATTCTTGGGTAAACTTTAAAAAGGGTGTCCCTATGGGAAGATCTATCCAGGGCATTACTTGAGATAAAATAAGGGAATAGATTTCCCGAGAACAGACTTGAATACTAAATCCGTTAAAAATATACATATATACAAATATATATACGTAAGTCATATGTGGTCTTTCCAATATAAGCCTACAACCACCATTTCTGATCAAACACCATACAGACAGTCTTATACGGAAATCATTCATAATTTCACAAACCATGAGCATACATGTCAGAATATTTAAATTCAAGATACAAGATTTAACACTTATCAGAAAAACACCAGGTGTGATGCAACTGCTGAGAGGGTGCTTGTTTCCACCCAACCGTAGGCTCAGCGATTCTGAATGGATTTACCACTAGCCACCCCCGAGCTTAGACCACGATGTTGTGAGACTGAGTCTCTGTTCCTCAGAAGTCGAGAACGAAGGTTACTCTCCTTCTTCTCTAATCATCAATCACTCTGTATATTTTTCTAAAGTTCCTTCTGATTTCTCCCCTCTTGCGATCTCTGTCGCATCTGCCCCCTTCCCACACCTCTTTCCTGCCTTTTCTTTCTCGGCGAGGTTGCATGTGGCACAAACTTCCCCGTGGTGGTCAGGTCTGAGGCTTCCACGGATGGGCGGTTCATCCCCATCCCTCATTAACTCATGAGGAGCCTCTTCACCTACCAACCTGGCGAGTAATTCATTTCGAGGCCAGCGAGCCGCTCTTGGTTCTACGGGCCAGTGAAGACCAAATAAGGTTTGGTTCAATGGAAGTTAACGCCACCATTCCAGGTGCCTTCCACCACCTTTCTTCAGCCATCGTGGTCTCTTTTTCAGCACATCCCCCTCTCAGCAGTCCTGTAACATATATTCATAACATTATTTACATTCATCGACCTTTTACTAAGGTCCATTCAGATCACACATTCACATCTTTGAGTTTGCCATAGTTCTTGGCCAGTACAGTTATTTTTACAGACTGGGGAAAACAGGGTGTTACAATTCCCTCCCCCTTAAAGGAACATCGTCCTCGATGTTCTATCTATCAATATGACATGTATGTACAGAGGTAAACAAAATCGGATATGCCTATTTCATGGCATCCTCCATTTCCCATGTAGCCTCATCTAGGCCAAAATGTCTCCATTGCACCTTGACCTGTGCAATGGTTCGGTTCCGGAGCGGGGTTTCCTTTCTGTCCAGTATGCATTGAGGCTCTGGTAGGAATTCTCCCTCTGGTTCCACCTGGATCACAGACCAGTCAATTATATGATTAKAATCATGTACATATTTCTTCAATATTCAAACATGGAAAACATTATGTGCTTTTACTGTGGGAGGAAGTGCTAGCCTATAGGCTACAGGTCCCACTCTATCTAGAACTTCAAAGGGTCCACAATACCGAGGTGCCAACTTGGCACAGGCTCCCATTTTCAGAGAACTCTTTCTGGTTCTAACTCTGAGATATACATGGTCTCTTGTCATGAACTCTCTTGGGGTTCTCTTTTGGTCGGCGTAGCTTTTCTGCCGGTCCTGAGCGACCTTCAGGTTTTGTTTTATCTGAGTCACTTGTTGTTCCATTTCTTTCAACATGTCGGGTCCAAAAGAAATTTTGTTTACGGGATTACTCCAGTTGAAAGGAGTGTTGCACGACCTACCATAGAAGACTTCGAAGGGACTCATCTTTAAGGATTATAGGTAGCCGTTGTTGTAGGCAAATTCCACCAGTGGCAGGTAGTCTTCCCACTTCTTGGGTTGATGCATTACATGCATTCTTAGCATGTATTCTAGTATTTGGTTCACTCTTTCCATTTGTCCATCGGTTTGAGGGTGATAGGTGGTGCTAAATAGCAACTTGGTCTCTAAATCCGCCATTAGTGATTTCCAAAAGTTGGAAGTGAATTTCGTGTCTTTGTCAGACACGATCTCTTTCGGCATACCATGCAGTTTAAATATCTCCTTTAGGAATACATTGGCGATGTCTATTGCCTTACAAGTTGACTCGATGGGGATAAAGTGAGCGGACTTGCTCAATTTATCCACCACTACCATGATGGCGTCATTCTATTTGGTCAAGGTTGGTAATCCGGTGATGAAATCCATGGAGATGGTTTCCCATTTCCATTCCGGGATTGGTAGAGGTTGTAATAATCATGTTGGGTGTCGGTGTTCTGCTTTTACCTATTGGCATTCTATGCATTTGGCTAGGTACTCAGCTATGTCTTTCTTCAATCCAGGCCAATAGAATTGTTTCCTGGTGGCCGTGATCATCTTTTGGTATCCTGGATGACCAGTATAGGGTCTTTTATGTAGTTCATCCAGTATGAACCTCTTCAAGTCGTCACAATCTGGGATATATAGTCTGCTTCGGTAATTGAGCAGACCTCCTTCCATCATCTGGTAGCCTCCATACTTTATCCCTGTGGGTTCTTGCTGCAGGTACGAGGTCACGGTCTGGAATAATGTGTCTGTCTCCTATGCATTTCTGACTCTTTCTTTGACATCTATCTCGCAGGTGCTCACCACAACCAGGTGAATTGTTTTCATGCTTCTACTAAGGGCATCCGCCACCCTATTTTCTTTTCCTTTAATGTGTTTGATTTCGAAATCAAACTCGCTAAGGAGAGACATCCACCTAGCTTGTCTGGCATTGAGCTTCGGTTGGTCAAACAGATATCGCAATCCACAGTGATCTATCATAAGCACAAATTTTGTTCCCAAGAGGTAATGCCTCCACATTTTCAAGGCATGCACTATGGCAGGCAACTCTAGATCATGGGTCACATAATTGACTTCGTGCTCATTCAATTTTCGGGATTCATAGCAGACCACACTTCCTCCTCGCATAAGGACTCCTCTGAGCCCTTCCTTACAGGCATCGGTGCACACGAGGAAGTCGACTTCGGGATCGACGATCTTCAACACGGGTGCATGGGTCAGTAGATGTTTCAAGGTTTGAAATCTTTCTTCACATTTTTGTGTCCATGTGAATTTTGTCCCCTTCCTCTGAAGGGTAGTGATTGGACAACCAATCTTGGAGAATCCTTTTATAAATCTCCTATAGTATCCAGCTAATCCCATAAAGGATCTGATATCCGAAACATCCTTTGGGGTAGGCCATTCCATGATAGACCTGATTTTGTCAAGGTCTACTTCTACTACTTCTTCAGATAGGACATGGCCTAAGTAATGTATTTTCTTCTGGAAGAATTCACATTTGCTAAATTTGGCATAGAGTTGATGTTCTCTTAGCACTTGTAGCACAAGCCTAAGATGCTCTTCATGCTCTTCTCCATTCTTGGAGTAAATTAATATATTGTCAATAAAAACCAACACAAATTTGTCTAGGAATTTGTTGAGTACATTGTTCATCAAGCACATGAAAGTGGCAGGGGCATTGGTCAACCCAAATGGCACTACCACAAACTCATAGTGACCATACCTCGTCCGGAAGGCAGTTTTATGGATGTCTTCACCCTTGATTCGGACTTGATGGTATCCCAACCTCAAATCAATCTTTGAGAAAATAGATGCACCCCCCAATTGATCGAACAGGTCATCCATCCTGGGCAAGGGGTACTTGTTCTTTATAGTTACCTTATTGAGTTGTCTATAATCTATACACAGTCTAAGGGTATCGTCCTTCTTTTACACAAATAGGACTGGTGCTCCCCATGGAGACACGCTGGGCCGGATATAGCCCTTATCCATCATTTCTCTCAATTGCAATTTAAGTTCAACTAGTTCAGTTGTGCTCATCCGGTAGGGTGTCCTAGACACCGGCACCGCTCCCGGTGCAAGTTCTATCGAGAAGTCAATGTCCCTTCTCAGAGGTAGACCCGGTACCTCTTCCAAAAATACATCTCTGTATTCTCTCAGGATAGGGTGGTCTTCGAGGCTTGGTTCATCGCCTTCAATTGTTTTCAACACCTGTATTGCATATAGGGGACATCCTTTTCGACAATACCTTCTCATTTGTAAAGTTGATATTTGTCTCACCGAGACAGGTTTTCAGATCCCTTGAAGGGTTATCCTTTTTCCTTCTTTACTTACACATTCTAAGGTTTTATGGTAACAGTCCAATCTGGCTTTATGGATGGCTAGCCAGTCCATACCAATCAACAGATCATACGATCCCAGGGGTAATATGTTAAGGGTTGCTTGGGTGGGGAATTCACCCAACATTAATTGGCAAGTTGGTATGACCTTTGCTACCCTTCTTTTGGTGCCAGTGGCTAACTGTACCAACCATGGCTTGGTAGGTTTATGTGGCTGTAGTTTACACTTCTCAACAGTCTTAGGGGCTATAAAACTCAAGTTTGAACCAGGGTCAATCAAAATAGACACTAGATGGTTGGAAATCATATCTTCTATTTCCACCACTGAAGCTTGGTGGTCGACTTGGTTATTATCCAAGGCTGCATAAATTTGTGGCACACTCCTGGCCACATCATTGATGGTGGTAGCTTCCTAGATGTTGTAAATTCTTCGACTATTCTGTTGTCAGTGTGGACAGCGTCTCAGTAGATGTTCTTCTCCGCAACCCCAACATTTCAAAGGTTCTCTCTTTGGGTTATCAGCCTTCACTGGTACAGATCCAGAAGCTTTATTTCCGCTCAAGGAGGGAAAGTTCTGCTAGTGTACACTCTGGGCTGGGAAGCTCATCCTTGAGTTCTTCTTATAGTTCTTAAATCTTGGGGATTTAATCCCCTTTCTCCAGAATCCTGAACTATTCTTCCGTTTCCAGCCTTCGTGAGGTTCTGTCTGATGTCCAAATTGTTCATGACAATATCTTGCCTTTTGGATAGCGCCTTCTAGGGTCTTTCGCTCATCAAATTCAATTATGTTCCGATAGTCCTTAGATAGTCCGCTGATGAAACGTTGCACCTTTGCCTTTTCTGGCTTTATATAAGGTACAAACCTCAGCAACTCGAGGAATTTGCTGACATATTCCTCTATAGTGAGTTTCCCCAGTTTGAGCTCATAGAATTCTTTAGTATTTTCGTCGAAATATTTTTCCGACAGATACTTCTTTCGGAAGTATTTCTCAAACCGTTCCCAAGACAGGTCCTCTTCGCAAACCCCTTTCACATTCTTAAGGTCTTCCCACCAAATGGAAGCCTTTCCGTTCAAGTTGAAGGTGGCCACTCGGGCCTTCAAATTTTCTGAGAAGTCATGGACTCTGAAATACTTCTTTAGTCCAAGCAGCCAGGCCTCTGCTTCCTCTCCCTTCTTTATTTCACCATCGAAGGAGGGTGGTTTGGCCTTCTTGAATTCTTCAAATTTATGAACCTTGGAAAGCTTTCGCTTCTTCTGTCTTCTTCGGGAATAAGAACTAGTTCTGCTGCTAGAAGAGCCCTCCGAACCGCCATCTTCCTTTCCAGAGGAATCGTCTGCCGCTTGTCCTTTACCTCTGGGATGGACCTTTTTCAAGGTGCTCCTCTCAGTGTGGCCACTGATATGACCATGTTTCTGTACCTCAGGTTCATGCTGCATTTGTCTTTGTAGGTCGGATAGGCTCTATAGTAAAACTGTGTTAATTTATGTTTGCTTCTCTTGTTCTTTCATCATCCTCTCATTGTCAGCCTTGCAATTTTGTAATTCGACCATGAGGCTCCTCACAGTCTCGGCTAGATCTGGAGGGGTCCCTACTGCCCTTCTTCCGTCAGACTCTTCGTCTCTATTATGGGAGCCTTCCCCCACCTCTTGGTGAGTCACCATTCTATACGTCTACAATTTCCCACAGTTGATCTCCCGCTTGTGTGCAAAGGAAAAATGCTGGTTGTTAGTCAATGTTCATATTCATTTATAACCAGTACATAAACTCATATTTTTCTCATGCACACACACAATAGGGGTTTTTCATTCTTAACTTCGACTTTTTAATTAAGGGGGTCAATATAAGGAGTTACTCCTTTTAATAGTACTCTGAATAGAGTCTCTGCGCAACCCGTTCATGAGCCCAAGTAGGCCAAGTGTTGTAACCATGCTCTGATACCAATATGTAACATACCCACCATGGGGCTAGAAAATTTCGGCTTTCTTACCCTTTTAAATTCTAAGGAGCCTATCGCAGACCCTCCTTTCCCTTTTTAAAGTCCCTCGTATGATTGGTGGCTATGACCACAGGCCTTATCGGAGAGGTGCTCGTCGGCTTTCGCGATTCAGGGAAATCGCGATGCATGTATTTCCCTTTTCTCTTTTGTCTTTCGAAGGGCCGAAGCCCAAAACGGATTTAACCGCTTAATGAGATTAACAACAACTCAGATTAAGCCCTAGTACTCTACCCTTCAGGATTTCACATACCGGGATTTCGGGATATGCGACGACATGAAGTTTCGCACTTAGGTTTCCCGGGAGCCTAAACTCTGAAACCTACAAACATATATATATATATATATATATCACTCTGTCTAATTCAGGAGTTCGCAAACCGGGTTTTCGGGATATGCGACTACAAGAGAACTTATCGTTAGGTACCCCGAGTGCCGAAACACCAAAACACCATATCTCGTCCGCGCTATTATTATTTCGGGGTTTTGCACTTCGGGTTTTCGGGACTGGTGGGTGCAAGAGAACTTGCCAATAGGTATCACGGATACCGAAATACCGAAACACCCAATATTATTCGTGCTAAGCCATTTCGGCATTTCTCCTTTCGAGATTTCGCGTTAGGTGAGATCAAGGGGTCGCGCTCCTAGGTTTCCCGGAAGTCGAAAACTCCGAGTCATCAGAATATATAAACATACTCCACTATTTCAGGGTTTCCTCCATCGAGATTTCACTAATCGGGGTTTCAAGACTGGCGAATACGTGGGGCCCGCACTTAGGTACCCCGAGTGACAAAACACCGAAGTATAATAACTTCTCCACACTCTATCTTTTCGGGGTTTTGCAAGTCAGGATTTCGGGACTTGCGAGTACAAGGGAAACTTACCCTTGGGTTGTTCCGAGTACCGAAACGCTGAAATGTCGAACCAAGTCACACTATGCCAATTCTGGATTCCGCGAGTCAGGGTTTCGTATATCGGAACCTCGCGATACAAGGGGTCGAAGATTCACACTCCTCGACTACCTGAATACCGAAAAGCAGATACACCCGCTCATCATACACTTGACCAGATTCGGGGTTTCGAAGTTCGGGATTTCGCAACTAGTGGGTATGAGGGAACTTATTCTTGATTATCTCGGTTCCTGAAATGCCAAACATCAATACTTACCCATGATGGTCCAATTTGGGGTTTTTGCGAATCGGAGTCTCACGATGTGCGCAGACAGGAGGTCTCGCACCTAGATCTTCCGGGAGCCGAAACTTCGAAATACCAACTCTTGAACCTGCTCACCTATTTCGGGATTTCACCCATCGAAATTTCGCGGGTCGAGAATTCGGGACTTGTGAGTACAAGGAACTCGCCTCTAGGTATCTCGGGTGCCGAAAACTCCGAGATGTCCTAGCTTATCCACATGCTATCATTTCGGTATTTCGTGAATCGGGGTTTCGGGACCTGCGAGTACAATGGAACTCGCACTTAGGTACCCCGGGTGTCGAAACTCCGAAATGTCCTAAGTCTAAGAGGACCATTCTCTCTCGTGCAAGGTTTTTCAAACTTATGCCATAAAATCCTCCGGCAGATTCTTGGGTAAACTTTAAAAAGGGTGTCCCTGTGGGAAGATCTATCCAAGGCATTACTTGAGATAAAATAAGGGAATAGATTTCCTGAGAATAGACTTGAATACTGAATCCATTAAAAATATACATATATACAAATATATATATACGTAAGTCATATGTCCAGACAGTCTTATATGGAAATCATTCATAATTTCACAAACCATGAGCATACATGTCAGAATATTTAAATTCAAGATACAAGATTTAACACTTATCAGAAAAACACCAGGTGTGATGCAACTGCTGAGAGGGTGCTCGTTTCCACCCAACCGTAGGCTCAGCGATTCTGAATGGATTTACCACTAGCCACCCTCGAGCTTAGACCACGATGCTGTGAGACTGAGTCTTTGTTCGTCAAAAGTCAAGAACGAAGGTTACTCTCCTTCTTCTCTGTTCATCAATCACTCTGTATATTTTTCCAGAGTTCCTTCCGATTTCTCCCCTCTTGCGATCTCTGTCGCGTCTGCCCCCTTCCCACACCTCTTTCCTGCCTTTTCTTTCTTGGTGAGGTTGCGTGTGGCACGAACTTCCCCGCAGTGGTCAGGTCCGAGGCTTCCACGGATGGGCGGTTCATCCCCATCCCTCATTAACTCATGAGGAGCCTCTTCACCTACCAACCTGGCGAGTAATTCATTTCGGGGCCAGCGAGCCGCTTTTGGTTCTCCGGGCCAGTGAAGACCAAATACGGTTTGGTTTGGTGGAAGTTAATGCCACCATTCCAGGTGCCTTCCACCACCTTTCTTCAACCATCGTGGTCTCTTTTTCAGCACATCCCCCTCTCAGCAGTCCTGTAACATATATTCATAACATTATTTACATTCATTGACCTTTTACTAAGGTCCATTCAAATCACACATTCACATCTTTGAGTTTGCCATAGTTCTTGGCCAGTATAGTTATTTTTACAGACTGGGGCAAATAGGGTGTTACAAGTGCAACACTTGCGGCACTTGCGACAATGAAAATGTGACATTATCGAAGTGAGGAATTTTGACGTGTAACACCCTTGACAAGTTATTGGGTCATGCATTCAACTTCCCTGGTTTGACTAGTTCTTCAAAATCAAATTCTTGGAATAATAACAACCATATACAAATCCCCCCCCCCCCAACACTGGATTGTTGACTAGATATTTGAGGGCAGAATGATCCGTGAACATTTTAAAATGCTTGCCCAATAAATAATGTTTGAATTTCTAAAGTGCATATACCATGGCTAGGCCTTCTCTTTCTGTGGTGTTGTAATTCTGCTCAGATTCTGACAACTTCCTGCTTACAAAGGCTATATGATGGTCTAAGTCCCCTACTCCTGGCTGCGCCAGAATTGCTCCAAGTGCTATTGTTGATGCATCTACATGCACATGAAATTTATTTCCCCAACATGGAAACACTAATATAGGTGTTGTCACCATCTTTTCGTTTAGAGTATCCAATCCTTGCTGCCAATCCTCATTCCATTGAAATCAAGTCTCCTTTTTCAATAGTTTTTCCATTGGTGCAGTAATATGCGCATACGCCTTTATAAACTTCTTGTAGTAGCATGTATGTCCTAGTGTGGATCTTAACTGGCACACTAACTTTGGTGGTGGTAGGTTCACAATGACAACAATCTTGGCAGGGTCAACCAGTAAGCCATGTTTTCACACTATATGTCCCAACAATATCCTAAAAGGTGTACCAAAAATGCATTTCTTGATGTTTAATGATATCTGACATTGTCAACATCTTTCCAACATTAGTCCTAAAACTTCTACATGATCTTTCAAAAGACTATACACAGTGCAGTCATCCATATATACTTCTAAAAACTGATATATAAATTCCTTAAAACCAACTATGAATACCTTTGAAAAGATAGTTGGTGCATTCTTCAATCCAAAGGGCATGATTGTATATTGATAGGATTCTCATTATGTAGCAAAGGTAGTCTTATACCTATCCTCTAGAGCTATTTTGATCTAATGGTAACCTGAGAATCCCTCTATGAATGAATATGCTTCCTGGCCTCTCACATTCTCCAAGACCTCATCTGTAAAATGGGTAGGGAAAGGATCATGTAATAAAGCATCATTGAGTTTCCTCAAATCTATGCAAATCCTTATCCCACTTTGCTTCTTTTCCTGGACTACCATGGGACTGATCCATTCAGATTCCTCCAATGGTTCCATGATACCAACTTCCAACATTCGGTCAATTTCTGCTTTCATTTTCTTATTATACATTGGATTTAGCCTATAAGGTCTCTGTCTGATAGGTCTAGCATATGGTTTTAGGGGTATCTTCATCTCACCTAGCTCACCTTCTATGTCTTTCATCTCTGTAAAGGTTGTTGGAAACATGTCATTGTATTCACGCAGTAACTTTGTTGCGCAACTGATGTATATGCAATGTTTTCCTTAAGAAGCTCATGCCTGGCCTCCTTAAATGTTTCCTTTTCTTTTTGTGCATCAAACTACTTCTGTGGCTCAGTATTCTTCTTGACCCATTGGCGTTGAGTTGGATATTTTTTTGCTGCATCAACTCCTATCTTGGCTCCTCCTCGAGTAACTATATTGATGTTTTTCCCATCATCCCTAGATTTTACAAAGATCCACTGAACATTCTGGTTGTTCTGGTTCCTTTTTTCTTGAATCTTTCCCAAGAGTGTTCGACAATGTTCTGTGTCATGGTCTATTGCACGACAATACATACATGTCGCAGATGGAAGTGGACAATCTATTGCATAGTGTCCTAGTTGTTGGAAGTTGTGGCATACTATTGGCCCTCTTCCTCATCCAAATCCTCCTCTGCCCCGTCCTCCACCTTTGTATTCACCTCGATCTTCTCGCGGTGCATTGTATTGGGGTATCTTGTTCTATTGTGCGAGATTATACTATGGTTGTGCATTGTTGTATTGCGGTTACACGAGGTTGAATGGTGGTGGCACCTAGTTGAACTGAGGTGCACCTTACCCCTTCATCAACTCTTTTTGCACCCTATAAGTATCTGAAGTTCTTTCTCTCATCAGTTCCAACGTTCTACAATCCTTATCATCGTGACCCATTGATTTGCAAAAAAATCAATATGAACTTTCTGGTACTATCTTATTCTTCTGCATCATTGGACAATGATATGGATCATGCTCATGTGTCTTACAAATCTCGCACCATGGTCCTTCTGTTGGAAAGGGGTTTGGCACCCCTGGTACCAAGTATTGCGCAAAAGTTGGACATTCATTTTTATGACGTCCTTATGTCCTGCATAACGTACACCAACCAACTTCTCTTTTCTCTTTTCCCTTATTCTGGTTCAGTTGAAATGCCAAATTCTTCAGATTCTCCTTCAGATCCTCTATTGCTGGATATGTCTGCTGATACTTGTTTTCTTCTAGTTGCATGGATGCTTGCAGAGCCTCTGCCTGATTTTGGAACTTCTGTTGTCTCAATGGATACTTCAAGTGTGGTAACAATGAGTTCACAAATAATTTCCTATGTTGCATGCCAGTAATTGAATACTTCAACTTACCTTTTAGACGTTTGAACCTCTGATCAATCTCCCAAACAGACTCACCTGGTTTCTGTCTGATTTCAACCATCTCATTCATGTACTAGTAGCTTGGCTTTTGAAACTCATTCACCAATAGTTTTTTCACCTCTGCGACAATCTTTGGTATTCCTTGTGGATTGTTTACATCAAGGCTCATGTACCAGTCCAGTGCGCGGTCTCTTAGTGTGATAGATAACTTCATGAGATTTGTATCATCATCTATGATCTTCTTTGCTTCCCAGATCTTTTCACAGATGAATAAGTGCTTTTCAGGGTCCCGTGATGCCTCTCCTCGAAACTTTGGTAATTTGATTGTGGGATCTTGTCCTGCCATTTTGAACTGTGTTGAACTACTGCCTCTACGTGGTGTAGATAATTATTTGTTACTTCTTGAACTTGCTCCCCCAGTTGATTGTCCTTGATTGGACCCCTGTCATGTTGCTCTTCTTGCCCTAAAATTCAATTTTGTAAATGCTTGTGTTCTTTCAGGTGTATTAGTCGCACACCGGGTTGTAGGTTCCACACTGTAGGTGATCTGGAATAGAGTTCTGCCTTTTGTTACTAAACCTGGACCTCTTGTTTTCCTTTCGTATGTTGCATGCAATATTTCCTCAATCTGCTCCATAGCCTGAAGATCCTCTACCTCTTCTTTATCGCTTGCCAAGCCCTCTCTGTCAACTATGGCCCTCTTCTTGTTATTCATCTTATATTGGTAAGGTCTTTTGTTGCGCGTCTTTTCAACTTTTTCCATTATCTGCTTTATCTGGTCCTCTTCCATCATGATTGGGTCCATGGCCTCCTTCTGCTTTCCCTTATCCATCTCCTTGTCCATGATCCAAAAAGGATCTAGAGAAGGCTAAGAACAACTCAAAACTCGCAGACGCAACTCAGGACGCTCAGAATGGCTCCAGCAGACAGAGAAAGGGAAAAAGTTCAAAGTTCTCAAAACTCAGTTAAAATGGCATGATCGCGAAGAGCGCATCGCAAGCTTTCTAACGACGCAAACAACTCATCAAACAGAGTTACGGATCGAAATATATTCGTGGTCAAATTTTTGGTCACCCTAGCCCAGTCAACAGGGATGAGTCAACATCCGTACTATTGACGTCAACATCAGTACAGATGATGTAATAATCCATACAACTTACGTGGCAAGTGCAGAGAGTGACACGTGTCATGATTATGTCAGCATGATGACGTGGCAACACCAGAGGCTGCCACGTGTCACTCAATTTTGGACTTTCTGGGCCGACATATGGACCAATGAAAAAGTGCCACATGGAAGTCCATACAAGATACATGGCATCCGTACACTACGTGGCAGGTTGACGTGGAATCCGTACACTACGTGGCAGGCTTATGTGGAATCCGTACAACACGTGGCAGGCTGTTGTGGCTGACAGGTGACGTGGCAAGGTGACTGTACAAAGAGGTGACATGGGCCAATGTTTGGCTACCAGATGGCCCAGTCATGGGCTGCCACGTGGCAGTGGGAAAATGCCCAATGACGCCCAACAACTGAAATATATATATATATATATATATATTAAAGACCGCCAAACACGGCAATGGTTCCACCATATTTGGTGGCATATTCCGCCAACCGCTAAAATTAGTCGCCTCCGCCAAAATATCCGCCAATTAAATAGCCATCCACCAAACTATTATAACGAGGATACCAAAAGGGGAGGCTCGCAGGTTCGACCCCGAGACCTCCGCCTAACCAATGACTTAATATAGCATCCACCAACCAATGCGCCAACGACCCATTAATGCATAACAGTCCACATTTTATTATAAAAAAGGGCTTATGCTAGTGTACGGGAGGAGGAGAGGACCAAGGGCACAACCGTACGAAAGAGACACAAATTTTGAGACAGAGGCACGCATTTTGAGACAGAGCCCAGTCATTAATTGTAGGTGTGGGCACGAAAACCGAGACGAGATTTTCCTTGGGTCCGAAAGTGTCTGACTCGGATCGAGGCGTGGAGACAGTCATTTTTAGGTAATTCGACGCCACGAACACAGTGGTGATATTTTTTTTCTGATATGAGCAAATATTATGTAGCTTAATTCCATAATGAGGTATACTTATGTATTTTGCCCAATTCTTTTATGGAGTTAATAAAAAGGCCTACCCATTAGAGAGTAGGACCCGAAGACGTAGTCCACCAAGGATGAACTCAGTTATCAAGTTTTTGTGTTCATATTTCATGATTATGTCTTTTTCCTTTCGAGCTTTTCCTTCTTTATGGTGCACTTTAGTTTATGCTCATTTAATACAATTCTTCAATGAGTCACCAGACGAAAAGAACTCGGATCATGTTGGTATTAGAGAGATCGTCTTTGACTTGAATTGTTGAGTATGAATGCTTACTAGGGCCAAGCATAAGCAGGGTGAAGGAACTCTTAAGACTTTCAATCCCGAAGTTTGTCATACATCCCAAAGGAAGAAAATGGCAGAAGAGGACAAGCGTGATGAATAGGAGAAAACACTTTCACATGGTCTTCTATTGCATGTCAGACATGGTCGAGAAAATGTATGGAGATTATGAGAAGAGGATGAAGAAAAAAGGGAAGAAAATTGAAGCACCACCAAATGAAGATGCTTCAGTGAATCAGGGAGATGGTGGAGATCCTCCTGAGCCTCCATCTTCACCTTCAAGTTCTAGTTCTTCTTCCTCTGAGCATTCTCATCATTCTCATCATTCTAGCCATAAAGCCTCTTTTAAGAAACCATTATTAAAGCTTGATGTAAAATTTTCTTTACCTGTGTTTAATGGAGATGCTAATCATGAAAAGCTAGATAATTGGATCTGATAGGTTGAAGTATATTGTCGTGTTCAACATATTGATGAAGAGGAATTTAGAGTGCAACTGGCTTCTCTTCGGTTGGAAGGCCCCGCTCTCGTATGGTGGGAGAGCAAGCTTCGAGGCCGAAGTAAATGTGGTAATATTCTTTCCTCATGGTCGGAATTTAAATCAGAGATAAGGAAGCAGTTCTATCCATTAGGGTATTTACATGAAGTGATGATGGAATGGAAAACTTTAAGGCAAAGTAAAGGTCAAACTGTACAAAGTTTCACAGACGAATTTAGGAAGAAAGATCTTGCATTGAACATTCCTTTTGATTCTTATGAAACTTTAATGAAGTATATTGGCGCACTTCACAGTTAAATTCGTCATACTTTTCTCTTGTTTAACCCCACTATTCTCAACGAAGTTTGTGTGCAAGCCACTCACCTTGAGAACAGGGGGAAACATGTTCAAGAAGATCCCACGAAGAAACCTTCCAATTTCCCACAAAAAACTTTCAAGAAGTTCAAAAGGAAGGACAAGAAGACCGTTGCAGTAACGAGAGAAGGAGGAAAACCATCTTGCACTCATTGCAAGAAAAGTGGTCACGATGAAGAACATTGTTGGAAACTGCATCTAGAAAAGAAACAGAAACAGTTCTGTGGAAAGGGGAAGACAAAGACGGTTGCTACAGTGCAGCAAGATCTTGGTTCTGATTCAAGAGATGAAGGAAAGATCACAGCGGTTGGAGTACAAGGTAAAGATTCCCTTCATGCTAGTTCAAGTTCCAATAATGAATGTCATGATGATGAACGAAAGAGGAATGAGTTATTTCATATAAGAGTTGTATCTAAACATACTAAGATAGATACATTATTCGATCCGGGTTTTCAAGTAAACTTAATATCTGAAGAACTTGTCGAGAAGATGGGTCTTGTAACGAAACCACATCCAAAGCCTTATCGTCTTGGTTGGGTATGTGATAAAGCAAAACTTAATGTTACGAAATAATGTAGGGTCAGATTTTATATTGCTTCAAAGTTGATTAATGAAGTGGATTTGGATGTTGTACCACTTGATATATGTGGCATAGTGTTGGGGAGTCCTTATCTTTATGATAGAAAAGCAGTCTTCTTTCGTCATGAGAACAAATACCACCTTACTAAAGGGGGAGTGGAATATATTGTTAGAGCTCAGAGCATGCGGGTAAATACAACACTTGTTAGTGCACAACAAATGAAAAGACTTATGAACACTAATAAGAGATATGTACTCATGGTCGTAAGAGAGAAAGATGTCGGTACATCCGACGCTTTCCAAGAATGTGATCCATCTCATAAAAATGAATTAATTGATATTGTTTCTAAGTATGATGATATTTTTCAGGAACCGGATGGATTACCTCCTAAGAGGGAAATCCAATATGAGATACATCTTCAGTGGGATTCTCCTCTTCCTAATGTGGGCATGTACATGATGTCAGTTATGGAGATGACATAGATCAAGAAGTAGGTACAGGGCTTATTGGATCAAGGGGTCATCGGGCCCAGTTCATCTCCTTGTGGTTCTCCCATCGCGATGGTGCCAAAGAAAGATGGCACATGGCGAATGTGTGTCGATTATCGGGCCTTAAACAAAATCACGGTGAAAAATCGATACCCTCTTCCTCGTATAGATGATTTACTTGATCAGTTGAAGAATGCTATTTATTTCACTAAGTTAGATTTGCGCAGTGGATATCATCAAATCAAGGTTGTAGAACAAGATGCATGGAAGACTACCTTTAAAACCAAACAAGGATTGTTTGAGTGGTTAGTTATGTCATTTGGGCTTTGTAATGCTCCGACAACTTTCATGCGTGTGATGAATGAGGTATTCAAGCCTTTCCTAGATGACTTTGTGATTGTGTATTTAGACGACATTCTTGTTTTTAGCGAGACTTGGGATGAACATGTAAGGCATGTAAAGCAAGTACTGGATACTTTGCAAAGGGAAAAGTTGTATGTGAGAATGTCTAAGTGTGAATTTGGCAAGATTGCACTTGTATACTTAGGTCATATTGTAGGAGGAGGACAATTGAAAATTGATCCTTCCAAAATTGATGTAATTGTAAATCGGCCTGAGCCAAAGAGTGTAACCGAAGTCTAAAGATTCTTAGGTGCAGTCCAATATTGGAGGAGATTCATTCCCAACTTCTCCTTTATAGCAGCTCCTTTGCATGCCTTAACCAGTGTGAAGAACACTTTTCAGTGGGAAGGAAAGCAAAAAAAAAAAATTCGACACTTTGAAGGAGAAGATCAGTACCACACCAGTATTAACACTGCCAAATCTTCAACGGCCTTTTGAGATTGAGACAGATGTCAGCAGATACGCCATGGGTGCAGTATTGATGCAATATCGTAAGCCTATATGTTACCACTCTGAAACTTTTAACCGAGTTGTTGTTAACTATCCTACATATGATAAAGAGTTGTATGCATTAGTTAAAAGTGTAAAGAAATGGAAGCACTACTTGTTAGGGAGGGAAGCAATTATACATACAGATCACTGGCCCTTACAATATCTTCAAGCACAAACCAAACTGGAACAATCTCAACACTATAGATGGATGGGTTTTATACAACAATTTCATTTGGTAATCAAGTACAAGAAGGGTACAAGTAACAAGGTAGCCAATATGCTTTCTAGACCTCTTATTGTTGCTTCTATTATTTTGAAGAATACTTGTTTATCTCATGATAGCTATGTAGAGCAATATGCCACCGATAAAGATTTTAAAGAAGTATATGAGAAGCTAACCCATGGTGCATAGGTAGAGAGCTATTTTCTACAGGGAAAATTACTCTATCATCTTGGAAAGCTATGTATTCCTACAAGTGAACGAGTCCATGTAATACGAGAAGCTCACATTTCTCTTGTGTCTGAGCATTTTGGGGTAGGAAAAACTATGGCTCATTTGCAAAGGTTTTGTTATTGGCCTCAAATGAAAGAAATTGTAACTAAATATGTAAAGGGGCGTGCGATGTGTTTTACTTGTAAGCCCACTAATAGAAAACTGGGGCTATACTCACCACTTCATGTTCCATCCCATCCATGGGAAAGCATTTCCATGGATTTGTAGGGGGTTTACCAATGACCAAAGGGGATCATGACTATTTGTATGTTGTAGTGGATAGGTTCAACAAGATGTGTATCTTGATGCCATGTAAAAAGCAGATCACTGCTGAGCAGACTGCTAATCTCTTCTTTCAGTATGTTTGGGTTCACTTTGGGTTACCCACATCCATTGTCTCAGATTGAGATACTCAATTCCTTAGGGATTTTTGGACTAGCTTGTGGAGAATGATGGATACCAAATTGAAGAGGAGCACTGCTTTCCATCCACAAACCGACGGACATATAGAGGTGGTAAATAGAACAATGGTACTTTTGCTTCGAGGCTACTGCAGCAAACATCCCAAGTTATGGGATGAATAGATACCCTATGTACATCATGCTTATAACCGAGATTTACATTCATCCACTCAGAGTTCATCGTTTGAGACATGTTTTGGGTACCTACCCAAGGTTCCTTTGGACTTAATGTATGGAATAGATGCCGATGTGAATGAAGAACAAACAAAGGACAAAGCTCACAAGTTCATCCAGAGGATCCAGCAGATACACCAGGCAGTTAGAGAACAGTTGGAGAAAAGTCAAGCACAGTATAAAGCTCGACATGACAAGCACAAGGTTGATCATCAATTCCAAGTTGGAGACTGGGTATGGCTTCACATCAACAAGGAAATATTGAAGGGTGAAGGCAAGAAACTCAAGCCCATCCGATATGGTCCCTTCACTATCTTGGAGAAAAGCGACACTAACGCTTTTCGTTTAGATCTTCCACCTTATATGCAGATTTACTCAGTTAACGTTGAGAACTTAAAACTTTTTGAGCCTCCCATGATCATGGATCAGGATGAGGAAGTTTCAATACCTTCAGTTGATGAGTTTGCAATTGAGTACTTGGATGAGTTACAGGAAGATATCATTCTGGACAGAAGGACGAGGACTTCACGCATGAGTGATGTTTATTATCTTCGAGTAGTCTTAAAGGACACACATCCAAGCAAGGCAAAGTGAGGGGACTCTTCCCTCACTTACCTATTGATTGATGGAAGATTTTGGTGGTCCAAAAATCTCTTAGTGGGAAGGCGTGATCCAAAAAGGATCCAGAGAAGGCTAAGGACAACTCAAAACTCGCAAAGGTAACTCAGGACGCTCATAATGGCTCCAATAGACAAAGAAAGGACAAAAATTCAGAGTTCCCAAAACTCAGTTAAAATGGTATGATTGCGAAGAGCGCGTCACAATCTTTCCAATGGCTCGTCAAATGGAGTTACGAATCGAAAGATATTCGCGGTTAAAGTTTTGGTCAACCTAGCCCAGTCAGTAGGAATGAGTCAGCATCTGTACTGCTGACGTCAACATCAGTACGTATGAAATCATCGTCCATACAACTTACGTGGAAAGCGCAGAGAGCGACACGTGTCATGACAACGTCAGCATGATGGCGTGGCAACACCATAGGCTGCCACGTGTCACTCATTTTTGGACTTTTCGGGCCGACATATGGACCAATGAAAATGTGCCACGTGGCATCCGTACACTACATGGCAGACTAACGTGGAATCCGTACACTATGTGGCAGGCTAACGTGGAATCCGTACAACACGTAGCATGATGATGTGGTAGACAGGTGACGTGGCAGGGTGACTGTACAAAGAGGTGACGTGGGCCAATGTTTGGCTGCCACGTGGCAGTGGAAAATGCCCAATGACACCCAACAACCGAAATATTAAATATATATATATATATATATATATATATTAAAGACCACCAAATATGGCAATGGTTCCACCATATTTGGTGGCATATTCTGCTAACCGCTAAAATTAGCCGCCTCTACCAAAATATCCCCCAATTAAATAGCCATCCGCCAAATTGTTATAACGAGGAGCCCAAAATGGGAGGCCCGCGGGTTTAACCCCGGGACCTCCGCCTAACTAATGACTTAATATAGCATCCACCAACCAACGTGCCAACGACCCATTAATGCATAACAATCCACATTTTATTATAAAAAGGGGCTCCTGCTAGTGTACGAAAGGAGGAGAGGACGAAGGGCGCGACCGTATGAAAGAGACACAAATTTCAAGACAGAGGCACGGGTTTCGAGATAGAGCCCAGTCATTAATTGCAGGTGTGGGCACAAAAATCGAGACGAGATTTTTCTTGGGTCCGAAAGTGCCAGACTCAGATCGAGGTGTGGAGACAATCATTTTTAGGTAATTCGACGCCACAAACACAATGGTGATGTTTGTTTTATGATCTGAGCAAAGATTCTATAGCTTAACTCCATAATGAGGTATACTTGTGTATTTTGCCCAATTATTTTGTGGAGTTAATAAAAAGGCTTACCCATTAGAGAGCAGGACTCAGAGATGTAGTCCACCAAGAACGAACTCTGTTATCAAGTTTTTGCGTTCATATTTCATGATTATGTCTTTTTCCTTTTGAGCTTTTCCTTCTTTATGGTGCACTTTAATTTTATGCTCATTTAATACAATTCTTTAATAAGTCACCAGACGAAAAGATCCCGGATTAGTCCATCTCTCAACCTCTTGTCAGTGCTTCCCCCCTTCCCCCATGTGCGCAGGGAAGTTTAGCTGTCTGATTCCATGGTCATCACACCTTTGTCATACAATAAAATCTCTATTGAAGTATACAATGATCTGATGTACCTACCTCTGGGTCCCTTCAGAAAATCCTGCTTTGTAGCAGTGTAGGACTTCGCGGTATCTACTACAAATTCGGTGATAAACCCTGCAACAATACTGTCTAACCAGAAATATGTTGCGCACGCAAATTTGTTATTAACTTGGTGTAACTACGCGATCTCCACAAGATGCCACTCTAGTTGTCTAATCCAGTTCATAGGGTGGTTGTCCTTCAACCTCAATAACCACTCCTGCAACATATGTGAGAAATCACAGAAAAATACCTCATGTAAGTCTCTAAACACGTTTTTGTTGTCCTTTTGCGCAAACTCGATTTCTTTTGTCCTCAACCATCTTTCAATCTCCACCTTCGTTGGATTCCATGCCCTGAACATTCCCTTCTATGCTTTCATCCTCCATGCTTTTCTTCCACAGATCATGTCCAGTCAATCTTGTGCAGTTACAACCGGCAACATAACCATTTGTTGGTTACTTGCGCTGACCCAGGTTCTGATCTCAACTAGGTTTCGAACAAAACCCTCAAAACTATCGACCCTCCTGGTAATCTAGAAGGCAACGCTGCACAGAGAGTGCAGAGTGTAGTCTCACCCAAGATAACTTTATGGGGGACTGCAATATTCAAGTGTTTGCAGTCTAGGAATGAGTGGGGGTGGTATTTATATTCTCTCCCTTATGCATCATCATCATTTAATGATTCATCTACTTCTATGATTTATTCATCATTACCTTATGCATGCATGTTGTTATAACTACATTTAACCATTCATTATTTAACTGATGATTAACAGAATAGTAAAATCATTCATTAACAACACATCGAACACAATATTTTACCGTGGTTCACCCCCCTGGGGCTACGTCCACAAAGATCTTGCTCTTCTACTCTTTTATTCATCCTGCTGCAAAATCTACGTTGCGCGCATTACATCGTCAATATTACAATCAAAATGAGGGTAAGTACCCTCTGGGAGGCTGACTAGATCACACCAGGATCCTCAGCCTGTGACCTAACCCTCAAACTCTAGCTTATTCCACTCTACCACAATAACCATACAAAACTCCCCACATTCAATAGCTTCTGAATGACAAAAACAACCAACCCTCACCTAGACCTCCTAGGTATTTATTATACTACTCTACTGGCTTATAACTATTACAATCTTGGTAAAAAACCCTAACCATAACATGGTTAGGCATGTCTGCATGCGCACCACGTTGCTTTTCCTCCTGCATGCTGCTTTTCCTTCTTTTTCTTCATGCTGCTTTTCTGCTTCCTAAGGCGCATGATCCAAAAATAGACCTTCTGTTCCAAAATTAGGTTTGAGACCAAACTAGATCATTCTTCCCAAAATAGGCTTCTGTCAACAGTAAGCAAAACCTTTTCATGCAATGACTCAACCATCATCATACAAGTATCGAATCATGACATGAGCGGGGAGAAGAAAATTGGTTTGGAGAGGGCGGGGCAGGAGACAAATATCAACCAGGAATATGAGGGACATAAGCCTCAGCCAAAACCATAGGAATAGAAGGAAGTGAGGGGGACAAAATGAACTTACCACATGAAGGTGCATTCGACTTTGGAAATGCTTTAGAGACTCCTTGAGTTTCCACCTTGTCAGGAGGATTGGTCTATGTAGGATCCTCCTTGAGCCGCCTGTTCTCTTCACACGCTAATGTGAACAATTCCTTGACATTCCAATTTTTTTTGAAAGGCACCCTGTGCTTGGAAGGATACATACACCTAACCAACATGTTCTCAACCTAATGACATCCATAACATCTAAACAAAACTCACCAATAATCAATTTTTTGCATCCATGAATGACCCTCCACTACCAGTTCGATTTCTTCCACCAGGCCCACCTTCAAGTCGACTTCCACCTGCAAATAAGCCCATCTACGATCTGCTTTAATATTCCAACAATCTTTCAGTGATCTGTAAACTGTCATGGATATTCCACAGAGAGAGTTCATCACAATAGATTTGATAAATAACTAAAATATTTACTATTACAATTATTTTTCTTTTAGATCTAAGACTCTTGATTACTGATTTTCTTACTAAAAAAATGTATGAAATAGTTAAAATGCTAAAAATAGAAAACAAAAATAAATACACAAACCATCCAAAAACAAACACAATATATGACATGGAAAACCCAACATGAGAGAAAACCCAACTAGAGGGTGAGGCTGCTCTTAACCATCTTACATCTATTTAAAAAAATGAAAAATATGCCATTATTATTTTTTTAAATGCGATCGGCTTGTCACGAACCATGTGTCGATACATACAGTTGCCATCCCTAAGTTAATATTGAATTTATGAACGTTGAGGATGAATGGCAAACCTATATAAGTAGTACAGGTTTACAAATCGGTATTAAATTGAAGGAATTGTAGTGGTAGAGGGCTTTCATCATGATTCGAGCTGTGATAGTGATTAATACGCAGGGGAAACCGCGTATTACCAAATTTTACGATCCACAGGTTAAGCTCTCAGCTATCTGCTTCTTTTGATTATTATTTTCAATTCTGCTAGGCCATGAATAGCGCTGAATCACAGCTCTTTTCAGAGTAATATTTTCATTTGGGAGCAGAAATGCTTAAGCAGCTCATTTTGGATGAACACAAACCCAACAGCTATCTTTGGCATTTATTTTCTCTTTAATTAGGGTTGAGGGTTTTCTTTTCCGACATCTTATCGACAGCATCTGTCTGTTTGCCCCAGCTTTCTCTCAACATCGTGTAATTTGCTTTAGTCGAAATATGATACACATGATATTTGTAAATCCCGATCTTGTAATAAATCTGAAACGCATTATGATATATACCGTTCAATTAGTTTTTTCTCTTTCTTGTAGCTTTTTGTAGAATTTTATGTTTTTTCAGTACTGGTTTCTACTGTATATTTTGCGTTTCACGCATGTCCGCTTTTACTATATCATTTAACATATTTTCTCTTTTAATATATCATTTTATATGCTACCCTTATCTTATTGAGTTTATTGTTAACCTGTTGATGTTTCCCATTTTGAACTAAATTACCCAAAATAGCCAAAGAGACACCAAATATGCGAAATATAGAGGTGAAGCACCGTTCTGAAGTATACTAACGACGATTAGTGTACCAGTTCTAAGCAGACCTCCCAGTGATCTCTTATGTTGGCTTTAGGATCATAAAATTTCCACAGTGCTTGTTTCTCCCCTGCCCTGTTATGATAATATCCTTTCTAATCGGTTTGGAGCTTTCTGCTGGGTCTGTTAACAGTAAAACACCAGTATGTGGCAGACCTGATTCTATTTTGCATTGCTCTGCAACTGTTTACTGGTTGTTTTGTTAATCTTGGACAACCAAGTCCTCTTGTACAACTTATTTTTCAGCTTGAATGGCATTATTTTTCTAAAGAGGAACATGGGAGCGACGTGAACCTATCTATCTCCCAAGTATTGGAAATAAAATAGCAGAAACTACAGGAAATGGGTTTCTGTAAATGGGTACAGTGAGTTCAAAAAAGTATCAAAAACTTGGGGTAGATTTCTTAGGAAACCACAGGGAATGGGGAAAACTCCAGAAAACATTATTCAGAAATGGGAGGAATAAATTTTGATTAAAATCTATATTTAAAAAAAATGGGAACCTGCCTTTTTATGGACGGGAAACCCAGAAAGAAGCTCAACCCACCTCACCCACTTAATTGAATAAGAGATTTTGCTGGTACCTTGCCAGCGCGATACAATAATCTGCCCAATGGCTACATCAACAATATTCAATATAATCAATAGCCACATCCAGTAAACCCCACGTAGGGGAGGGGCATGCCCACTGGGATTTGAACTTGGGTCATTATCACAACTGCTCCAAGTTGCTGTTAGACCACAGCTGGATGGACAAATTAAAATCTATCTATCAAATTCATATTTCATTCAGACATAAAGGAATAAATATTAAAAATATAAAACACAATGCACAAAGTAAAAGAATTTTCATTGCAAAATTAAACTTGAATTGAATACTCAGTGTCCATAATGCATGTGTTTGGATTCAGGAAACAAAATGATAATTGTCAAAATGATGAATGTCAACATCATGGCGTCCATAATGCATGTGTTTGGATTCAGGAAACAAAATGATAATTGTCAAAATGATGAATGTCAACATCATGGCTCAATTGTCAGCTGCATGGCTACTCTGTTGGTAGATCAAGATATAGATCATCATCATCATCGAGTGAAAAATTTTGCCCCACAAATCCATAGCGAGTGCCTTTTCATTCGCTGGTCTATTGCTCTCTTCATGAAACTAGAAATATGCCTTATGAGTCTTTTTGAGTTAGGGTTATTGGGGATTTTTAGGGTTAGGTTATTTATATATTATATATGCATGCAAA
>ML802987.1:112560-123322 GCA_009831015.1 Picea engelmannii
CAACATTTATCTTGGGAAACCCTCTAGGGGAAGAAAACCCAGCAAAACTTCCTTAATATAGATAGCCAATACAATGCCAAGAGATCTCTTATGCTAATACAGAAAGTCCTCTCCTAGATATGTGCCACTCTCTCTCTCCTTTGTCGGTAACAGGTCAGAACTTGTCTCTCAAACTAAGCAAGTGAGTTGTGTCTAAGTGAGGCGCTAGCCTCCTTTATTTATACAAGTCTGGCACGTGTGAAGTGTCTCTTCACTGGCAGCGCCGACTTCTCAAACTGGGTGGGTAAACCCACCTTTATTATATTTCTGGGTCTCTTTATTAACTGCTGGGGCCGACTTCTTATTCTGCCTATTACAATTGTCTTTTGACCAATCCGCAAAAGGGGATTTGGTCCTATTACAATAACCGACATGATCAATCTACAATGGGGATTGATCCTATGAATAATATATCAATAATAATAAGAATACTCTTTGCAGTTACATTATTTCAACACTTGTAATGAGGTAGTTATCAAACTTGACATGTTCAAGTTTGAATCTTATCAACTTACTCGATCAAACCTGGAACCTGGAGTCTTGTCCTCAAGAATGAGTGTTGTGGCTTTTCTTCCTAGACTCCTTTGCTCAAGATGACAAGTGTTCTCTTCAACCTGTCCTCTGTACTGAGATAATATGATTTCTTGACATAAATCTAAGTTAGAGAATAAACTCTATAATCTCAACTTTAATCAATCTAGTACCTTGACTTTAATTTTGATCAATGGCTAGTATGATGGTCATAGTTTCAACATACAACCTAGATGTCATAACAAATAGATGCATATTAAAATGATCAAACCCGGGGTGCATTCTTCCTCTGAGTGTGTTGGATCTGAGATCCTTCTGGATCTATGATTGTCAAGAGATCCTTTCTCCTGCAAATACCCTTTAGAATTGTTAGAAATAGGGAGAAGAACAAAAAAAATACTTTTCAAAAATTTCTGTTAATTAGATCAACAAGTACACAATAGATCTAAATAAAAATTCTGATCAGAGGTACATAAGAAATACAGTAGATATGAAAACAACAATTAGATCTAAAACAATAAATATTTCTGAGCACACAAACTAGTAGATCTGAGTACAACAATCATAGATCTAAAACAATAGATATTTCTGAGCATGCAAACTAGTAGATCTGAGCTTTAAACAAATAATTCAAACTGAAGTAAAATGCAATTAAAACTTACCTCTGAGATTTACCTCTTGAGCAATGAAGGAAGAGCTTGGCACATAAGTGAAATGTAAACCTCTGTATTATGCTCAGATCTAGTTTAGGCTCATGGATCAACCACTAAGGGTTAGATCTCTGTCAAAGAGAACATGAGACTGTTTTGCCACAATAGAAAACCCCAGGGAAAAGGTGTAAAAACCCCAAACAGAAACTTAGACAGTAAACCCTTATGCCAGTCACACAGGGAGGGATCTGGCTGCTAAAGAAGGTGTGGCAACAAAGAAGGAGCCCGAAGAACAACCATGACCCTCACGAAATCCAGATCTACACTCAAAGAGGTGGACGACAGTCTACTGAAGAGAGAGCCGTCAACCTATGGAAGAGGGACAACATCACTACAATACTTATGGCGGCTGGTAGGAAAGATCACACTAAAAAACATAGCAGATCTTCACATAGAGGGTGGCCGGTTGCTAGGTGACAATAGATCTGGACAAAAGAGGAGGCCGACAACTACAAAACAACAGAGAGAGGAGGCTGATAGCTATAGAACAACAGAGAGAGGAGGCCGACAACTACAAGACAACAGATCTGAGCCTCAGGAGTGACCCGGCGGCAATGATCAACTCAACAAGAGAACAACCAACAATAAAACACCTAGATACCACCCTCCAGCACAAAGAAATGTGAACCGAAACTAAACAGTCAATGAGGCCGCAAGACCGAGGAAGAAAATCACAGGAATATCCGCCACTTGAAGAGGAGAGAGTAAGTGAGTGTGTAGGAATAATGAGGGAAGGATTTTATTTATATTTTTAGGCTAGGGCTTAGGTTAATAAAATAATAATTAATATAATGACATATTATTTAATATAAATATTAAATTAGTGTCACATTAAATATTAATTAATATTTCTAATTTAATCATCACTAAGCCCTAAAACAAAAATAAAAACCCCACTCATATCCAAACTCAAAAACCAAGGGTGAAGATCAATCAAGGGGTTAAGAAGGACAAAGGGGTTTTCTTAGTGGCAACACATGTCCATATGAATCTCAAGGTGACCAATAAACTTTATCATCACTGCATAAAGGGGTACATCACACAATGTGGTCATGCCCATCTTCATAGTCTCCCCTAGGTCCTATGGACCATCTTGGGAGAGAGGAAGAGGATCACACATCAACACATGTTGGTATTACACCAAGATCTACCTGGTCAAAGACCAGGTTGCCCTAGAACACATCTGGGGTCTTATCCACCAAGGTACAAGACCAAGGATCAACCCATGCTTTAGGCATGGGTTCCCTGGAACACATCCAAGGGCTCTAGACACTTCTAGGGACTTATATCAACTACCAAGGACCCATCCAAGGATCAATCCAAGCTCAGGGCAAGGATTCCCTAGAACACATCCAGGGGCCCTAGAATATATCTAGGGTCTTTATTGCTTGGTCCCAGACCAAGAACCCCAATCATCTACTGGGGGCCCTCACAAGTGTCTTTTGCCATGGCTTTAACTGCTTGGTCCCAGACCAAGAACCCCGGGAGTGTACTGGGGGCCCTAGTCCACAGCCAGGGTCTTATGCCATCCTGCAGGAGAATGGCTCTTGCAGCTCCATTAAATTCAACACTCCCTCTCAGCAAGAGAGGCATTCTCAACAACACCAAGCTTGTCTCGAAAGTACACAAACTTTGCCAAGGACAGTGGCTTGGTCAAAATATCT
Organism: Picea engelmannii; assembly: GCA_009831015.1. Lineage (NCBI taxonomy): Eukaryota > Viridiplantae > Streptophyta > Pinopsida > Pinales > Pinaceae > Picea > Picea engelmannii. The sequence continues at coordinate 115,505 of ML802987.1, forward strand.
ACTATCTGTTCTGCCGTCGGAACATACTGAATACTGAGAATGTTCTTCTGCACCATGTCCCGAACATAGTGATATCTCATCTCAATGTGCTTCGACCTGTCGTGAAACACCGGATTCTCGGAAAGCTTTATGTAACTCTGGTTGTCACAGTAGATGACTGTGGGTTCTCGCTTTGCACTGAAAAAGTCTGAAAGTAGCTTCTTGAGCCACACTATTTCTCTGCTAGCAGCACTTGCAACAATGTATTCTGCTTCTGCAGTGCTCTGGGCTATGGAGCCCTGTTTCTTGCTAGACCAGGAGATCATCGCTGAACCCAAACTGAAGCAATATCCGGAAGTGCTCTTCCGATCCACTGTACTGCCCATCCAATCTGAATCTGTATATCCATGAAGCATTACACCTCCACTGGAAGTGTATATGAGACCATAGGCTATAGTCCCCTGAACATATCTCAGAATATGTTTAACAACAACCATGTGTATATGGTTCGGTTCACACATGAACTGGCTAAGGGCATTTACTGCATAAAAAATGTTCGGTCTAGTATGTACGAGGTACATCAATGACCCAATGATCTCCCGATATAAGGTGGGGTCTTCTGAATCTGAACCTGTAACCTGATCTTGTAATTTCTTTAGGTTAGAGATCATTGGTGTGGTCATGGACTTACAGTCCATCATGCCAAATCTGCGGCGCACATCAATTGCATATTTTCCCTGTAAGAGAAAGATCTCACCTGGTTTCTGCCACACTTCCAAGCTCAAGAAATAATGCATAAGCCCCAACTCTTTCATTTCAAATTCTGCGGAAAGCTCTCTCTTAGTCTGAGCTATCAAGTTTTCTTCTCCAGTGAGGAACAAATCATCCACATATAAGACTAAGATAACTGGATGATTTTGTACAATCTTTATATAAAGATTGGGATCTTCTACTCTCTTGGTGAATCCAAGACTTTGTAGAAAGCTGTCTATTCTCCCATACCAAGCTCTCGGAGCCTGCTTTAATCCATACAGGGCTTTCTTGAGTTTGCACACATGAGATTCTTTCTCATGGATCATGAAACCTTCAAGCTGTTCGATATACACTTCTTGCTCAACTTCACCGTTAAGAAAAACAGTCTTAACATCCATCTGGTGAAGTTTCCAACCAAAGACTACAACAAGAGAGATAATAATTCTGATGGAAGTATATCTGGCAACTGGAGCAAAGATCTTGTCATAGTCAATTCCTTCTTTCTGAGAGAAACCACGAGCCACGAATCTAGCCTTGTATTTTTCAATACTCCCATCTGCTGTATGCTTTATCTTATAAAGCCATTTGGAAGTTACCACTGATTTGCCACGAGGTCTTGGAACCACTGTCCATACATCATTCTTTAGAATTGAATCATATTCTTCTATCATGGCATCTTTCCACACTTGATGTTTAGAGGCTTCTTCAAAAGTGGAAGGTTCAGAGTCAATCACAAGATTCAACTTAGCTATAAGACCAGATTACTTATCTGGTTTCTTGCTTTCTTTGAAAGTGCCCTTAGGAGCTGAATGCTTTTCTGCTTCCTTTAGAATTTCCCGGCACCAGGCTGGTTTCCTTTTAATAGGAGGTTTCTCTAAAGGAAACTCAATAGTATCCCTTGAGGGATCCACTGGAAGTTCTGAGGTCTCCTCTCTTTGCTCATCTAGAAGAGGTGAATCTGAAAATTCAAGAGATGGAGCTTCCTGCTCCCTTGAATCACATGGAAGTTCTCTGGCCCGACGAAAAGCTGCTTCTTCATGAAAAGTCACGTCTCTACTTACCTCGATGAACTTTTGACCTGGGATATAAATTCTGTAAGCCTTTGAGGTTTCACTGTATCCCACAAAAGTTCCTTTCTTTTCGGAGGGTTCTAGCTTAGTCCTCTTTTCTTTTGGAATGTGAACATAGACAGGACTGCCAAAGATTCTCAAGTGATCAACTAAAGGCTTTATACCGGTGAAAACTTCTTCTGGAGTTTTCGCTTCAAGAGTTTTATGTGGACATCTGTCTTGAATGTAGATTGCAGTAATGGTATCTTCGGCCCAAAAAGATAAAGGTAAGTTTTGGTCATACATTGTGGCTCTGGTTGCTTCACAGATAGTTTTATTCATTCTTTTTGCGACCCCATTTTGCTGGGGATTATACGACACAGTCAGGTCCCTCTTAATCCCAGAAGCCCGACAGAGTTCATCATATTTGAAGGAGTCAAATTCTTTACCATTGTCTGTTCTAAAAACCTGAATGTGTCTGCCTGTCTGATTTTCAACAAGATTCTTGAAATCTTGAAATCCGCTGAAAGATTCATCTTTAGTCTTTAAAAAGAAAATCCAAGTTTTCCAAGTTTTACGAGAACAATCATCAATAAAAATGATATAGTAAATAAAACCATTCATAGATGGAGTAGTCATGGGCCCACAAAGATCAGAATGAATTAGATCTAGAATGCCATTAGATTTTCTATTGCTGTGAGGATAGGGTTTCTTTGTATTCTTACTGAGTGCACAACCTCTACAAACACTATCATGCTCAAAAGAAAATACTGGCATACCTGTCACCATCTTTTGCAAACCTGGAAGTGCGTTGTAGTTGAGATGTCCAAGCCTTCTGTGCCGGAGCTCGCAGGGATTTATCATCTCGTGAGCTAGTGCTTCAACAACTTGACCTGAAATTTTATAAAGTCCACTCTCACGAGTTCCAATAGTCATAGCAGTGCGCAGATCTCCATTTGAGGGCTACATGAGAGCCTTCCTTTTGGTGAAGGCTATTAAGTATCCTTTTCTTTCTAACACTGCAACATAGATTAGATTTTTCTTTAAACCATGAACATAAAGAATTTCATCAATATGAAAGATATTATCTGATTGAAGTTGGAAAGAAGCAGATCCAAAACCTTTTATGTCATAAGTACCATCATCACCCAGTTCTACCTTTACATTGAATTTCTTGTCCCGGTAGTTTGCAAGATTTTGTTTGAAACCTGTCATGTGTTTGGAAGCACCACTGTCCATTAACCAAATCTCCTCCGACTTGGTTATAGTGCCAGAAAGAGCTAAGATGAGATAATATTCTTGATGTTGTTCTTGCTCTTTGGTGGCTGCCCTGGTTTGTCTTCTTTGAGGTTCCTGTTGAGGTTTAACCTCTTCAGCAGCAACTGAGGCTTGGAACTTTCCTTTTCTTCTCTACTGAGAGGGAGGGTTCCTGCAATCTCTTGCATAATGTCCTAGCTTATTGCAGTTAAAACATTTTACTTTAGATAAATGATGATTAAAATGAGATAACTTACCTTGAGGTTTCTTACCTTTACCTTTAGATTGAGGAAACTTCTTCCATTTCTTGGCTTTCGCTGAAAGGGCACGATCTCTTAGAATTGAATGTTCATTTCTGCTTTTGAGTCTTCCTTCTTCTTCTAAGCAGTCATGTCATAATCCGTCAAAGTTAGGTTGAGCTTCTCTTCCATTGACTGAAGCGAGAAAAACTCCCCATGACTAAGGTAGTCCATCAACTGCAGTTTGCACAAGGTCATCATCATCTACAACAACTCCTATTGCTATAAGCTGATCTCTGGTTTGAGTAATCTTGGAGAAAAATGCAACAATTGTTTCATCTTTTCCGATCTTCAAAGTATGTAGTTGTTTCTTCAATATTCTCTTCTGAGTTGGTGCCTTCTTTTCATATAGATTTGCTAAAGCATCAAAACGATCTTTGATAGTCCTTAGATGACCAATGATGGGCATCATGTTGTCCTTAACAGAATAAAAAATAATTCTTTTAGCTTTGGCTTGTTTCTTTCTGTATGCTGCCCAGGCTGTGTTTGAAGTGGGTTTTTCAATTACCCTAGTAATTAGCTCTTCCAGTTCACTCTCTTCAAGAATGTTGAGTATCCTGCATTTCCAAGCATTGAAGTTGGAAGCCCCTACAAGTCTATCTTCAACTTTGATTGAAGAGGAGGCCATGCTGAGTTCTGGATCAATTTTGAAATGATGCTGATCTGCAAATCAAACCCTAACAATATAGATCTACGCAGGCTCAAGTCTGCACTTTTTGAACTCTTTTCACACCCTAAGCTCTGATACCATGTTAGAAATAGGGAGAAGAATAAAAAAAATACTTTTCAAATTATTTTGTTAACTAGATCAACAAGTACACAATAGATCTAAATAAAAATTCTGATCATAGGTACATAAGAAATACAGTAGATCTGAAAACAACAATTAGATCTAAAACAATAAATATTTATGAGCATGCAAACTAGTAGATCTGAGTACAACAATCATAGATCTAAAACAATGGATATTTCTGAGCATGCAAACTAGTAGATCTGAACTTTAAACAAATAATTCAAACTGAAGTAAAATGCAACTGAAACTTACTTCTGAGATTTACCTCTTGAGCAATGAAGGAAGAGTTTGGCACACAAGTGAAATGTAAACCTCTGTATTATGGTAAGATCTAGTTTAGGCTCATGGATCAATCACTAAGGGTTAAATCTTTGTCAAAGAGAACATGAGACTGTTTTGCCACAATAGAAAACCCCAGGGAAAAGGTGCCAAAAACCCCAAACATAAACTTAGACAATAAACCCTTATACCAGTCACACAAAGGGAGGGATCTGGCTGCTAAAGAAGGTGTGGCAACAAAGAAGGAACCTGAAGAACAACCATGGCCCTCACTAAACCCAGATCTACAGTCAAAGAGGTGGACAACAATCTACTGAAGAGAGAGACGTCAACCTATGGAAGAGGGACAACAACCCTACAATACTTAAGGCGGTTGGTAGGAAAGATCACACTAAAAAACAAAGCAGATATTCACACAGAGGGTGGCCGACTGCTAGGTGACAACAGATCTGGACAAAAGAGGAGGTCGACAGCTACAAAACAACAGAGAGAGGAGGCTGACAGCTACAAGACAACAAATCTGAACCTCAAGAGTGACCTGACAGCAATGATCAACTCAACAAGAGAACAACCAACAATAAAACACCTAGATACCACCCTCTAACACAAAGAAGTGTGAACCGAAACTGAACAGTCAATGAGGCCGCAAGACCGAGGAAGAAAATCACAGGAGTATCCGCCACTTGAAGAGGAGAGAGTGAGTGAGTGTGTAGGAATAATGAGGGAAGGATTTTATTTATAGTTTTAGGCTAGGGCTTAGGTTAATAAAATAATAATTAATATAATGACATATTATTTAATATAAATATTAAATTAATATATCACATTAAATATTAATTAATATTTCTAATTTAATCATCACTAAGCCCTAAAACAAAAATACCCAAACTCAAAAACCAAGGGTGAAGATCAATCAAGGGGTTAGGAAGGACAAAGGGGTTTTCTTAGTGGCAACACATGTCCATATGAATCTCAAGGTGACCAATAAACTTTATCATCACTGCATAAGGGGGTACATCACACAATGTGGTCATGCCCATCTTCATAGTCTCTCCTAGGTCCTATGGACCATCCTGGGAGAGAGGAAGAGGATCACACATCAACACATTTTGGTATTACACCAATATCTACCTGGTCAAAGACCAGGTTGCCCCAGAACACATCTGGGGTCCTATCCACCAAGATACAAGACCAAGGATCAACCCATGCTTTAGGCATGGGTTCCCTGGAACACATCCAGGGGCCCTAGACACTTCTAGGGACTTATATCAACCACCAAGGAACCCATCCAAGGATCAATCCAAGCTCATGGCAAGGATTCCCTAGAACACATCCAGGGGCCCTAGAATACATCTAGGGTCTTTATTGCTTGGTCCCAGACCAAGAACCCCAGGAGTGTACTGGCGACCCTAGTCCACAACTAGGGTCTTATGCCATCCTGCAGGAGAATGGCTCTTGCAGCTGCATTAAATTCAACAAGAATAATAATGCATTTTAAACATATGTAACTACATACCTCTGACAGTATTTTGCTAGGGCAAAGCGCACTAGGACAATAAAACAACCGTCCCAACACTTCACAAAAACTTTCACTGCAATTGGTACTGCAGCTGGTGCTGGTACTGCAACTGGCATGAAGGAACTGACATTGCAACTGCAACTGTAACATCAACTTAGGGTTTTATGAGGAAACCCTAATTTTTCAACTTTCAAATTTTGGAATTCTGATCAAGGGACTAGGTGCACTGGGTTGAGGCGAGTACGCTAGAGCAGTCTGATTTCAAAAAATCCAAATTTTTTACCCCTTGAAATTGGACCTGCGCAAATCTGGACTGGTGCTTCTGGTACTGGTTTTGGTTTCCTGGTTCGCTGGTTTTCACATACCAGTCAAAACTAGGGTTTTACTTTTTGGAGATTCTGTCCTCTGAAAAGGTGCGCTCAAGCTGCCAATGAGTTCGCTAGGCTAGGGCACACTTCCCTAGATGGTTTTTAAGATGAAATTCCCTTCCAACAAAAAGCCCTAATTTTCTTGTACGACAACAGTGACGATTTTGGTAACCTAGTGCTCTATTCAGTCAAGCTCTGTTACCATGTTAAATTTAGAGCTGCTATTAAGTTCTTTTCAATCTACTAGACAATAATAGCATAAGTAGGATCACTTAAAGAAACACAATCACAAGTACACAACATTTTATCCTGGGAAACCCTCATGGGGGAGAAAACCCAACAACAACTTCCTTAATATAGATTGCCAATACAATGCTAAGATAAAAGACCAAAACACTAGAGAATATCCAAGACTGAGCAATGCGCCTCTCTCTTCTCCTTCTTCTAACTGCAACTTCCTTCAAACTTGCGCATTAGATGAGTGACTTGAGTGAGTGAGAGAATGAGGCATCATCCTCTCTTATTTATACTAGCTGATAGGTGCTAGGGTTGTGTCTCTTCACCAAGCTGGGCCGACTTCTTCAATTAGTGGCTAAAACCACTTTAATTAGCCCTAGGGGCTGACTTATCAATTGACATCATTTAATTAGGGTTTGACCAATCCTCAAAAGGGGATTTGGTCATCCATAAGTCCCGACATGATCAATCCACAAAAGGGGATTGATCTATAAGATAATAACTCAATTATAATTAGAATCTTCTTCGCAGTTACAATATTTCAACAGTTCAAAGTAGGCTACAAAGGTCACCTCGTAAGCTTTTGATCAAAGGAATGACAAGTTGATTTGAAGGAGAAATCCCTGTGTATGTGTTTGATTTCTTTCGTAGTTCATTTTTCAGCTAATGCGTGATTGATGCAATGTTCAGAAATTTAATTTTCTGTTGTTAAATAAATTGTGCTTTTGAGTTATTTAATGAGAGAACATTAGGACAACAGTCACCTAGGCTTGAAAAATTTACATGGTATCCGAGTTATTTCTCCGATTGAGATTCTCAAGGATTACAATAGTAAATCAACTACTAGAAAGAAGGACTAGCAGTTATAAGGTTTCAATATTTCTTTTAAGGACTAATTTTCGAATTTGGAAGTTGGTGCATTAGATCTCAAAGATGGCCTCAACCAACCTCAGATTTGAGGATAGACGGGATGGCGCCTCAAATTTTCTGTCATGGAAAGTGAGGGTTACACTCTTATTGGAAAAGAATGATCTCTAGGATATTGTCAAGGATGTTGTGCCTTCACCTATAGATTTGTAGCAATTGGTAGCTCACAAGAAGAAGGAAGTGAAGGCCAAGCGGACGATCATGGACGTTGTTGCCGTCCTTATGCACACTTGCAAATGTGAGCTAAGTCCTGCTCACTTAGTGTGCCCTCGGAGACACAATGTCTAAGCCCCAGCCCACACTGTCACCTTGACTGGAGGCTTCTTCCTTCTAGGCTTACTCCTAGGGAAGCCAAGGG
>ML802987.1:149440-161524 GCA_009831015.1 Picea engelmannii
ATTACCGACTTGGTTAATCCTCAATGGGGATTTAACCTAATAATAAAAATAATAATAATGACATGATTAATCCACAATGGGGATTTAATCCAATAACAAAATAATAAGAATGCCCTTCGCAGTTACATTATTTCAACAGATGATACTATGGTATCCTGACCAATAGCGGGTAGCTCAGTTAGGATTTTATATCCTAGGGGACTGATCATCCCTGGACAGATCCTGAAGGTCCAGTAAGGACGGTCTGTTAGAGTACTTGTGCATGTATATGCTAGCTATGGTCAGTAGTGGTAGCTCCATTAGGATTTTTATAATCCTAGGGAATCTTATGATTCCTGGGCAGATCCCGAAGGTCCGGTAAGGACGGTCTGTCAAAGTACCACGAGGTAGCTCCGTTAGGATTTTATATCCTAGGGATTCTTATGATTCCTAGGCAGCTCCTTAGGGATTGTCAGAGTACCACAAAATGTTGTAGCACCTGCCTCATTCTGTTGTCCAATGATGATGATGATGATGATGATGTTGCTCCAACCTTCGTGCTGATGTTGTTGTGATGCCAGCCTTGTGCTGAAGATTTCCAGCTTCGTGTTGATGTTGTTGTGATGCCATCCTTGTGCTGAAGATTTCCAGCTTCGTGCTGATGTTGTTGTGATGTCAGCCTTGTGCTAAAGATTTCCAGCTTCATGTTGATGTTGTTGTGAAGCCAACCTAGTGTTGAAGATTTCCAGCTTCGTGCTGATGTTGTTGAGATGCCAACTTCGTGCTGATGTTGATGAGATGCCAGCTTCATGCTGAAGGTTTTCAGCTTAATGCTGAAATTGATAATGATCCAACCTTCGTGTTGTGATGTTGTTGTTGTTGATGTTGTATCAGCCTCGTGCTATTACTGATGTTGATGATGTATTAATGTTATTTTAATCCATGTTGATGCAGATGATGATGATGCCATTCCATCTCCTTGCTGTGGATGATGGTATTGACGATGAGAAAAACTTTCGATGATTTATAGATATGCCAGTCAGTGTTCCAGATGCTGTTGATGTTGCTGCCCTCTCTCTCTCCTGATGATGTTGTAGAATACCCTTCTTGTTAAGGGGGAGTGTTGAAATATTGTAACTGCAAAGAGCATTCTACTTATTATTGAGTCATTATTCATTAGATCAATCCCCTTTTGTGGATTGATCATGTCGGGCATTGTAATTGACCAAATCCCCTTTTGCGGATTGGTCAAACCCTAATTGTATTATGCAAATTAAGAAGTCGGCCCCTAGGCCTAATTAAAGTGGTTTTAACCACTAAGAAGACAAGTCGGCCCTGCCCAGTGAAGAGACACCTTTCCAACGCCTGCCAGCTAGAATAAATAAAGGGGGCTAGTGCCTCATTATCTCACTCATTCATTTGCTCATCAAGTGCGCAAGTTTGGTAGTTGCAGTTGGGAGAAGAAGGAAGAGAGAGGCGCATTGCTCAATGTTGGATATTCTCTAGTGTTTTGGTTTATTGTCTTGGCATTGTATTGGCTATCTATATTAAGGAAGTTTTTGCTAGGTTTTCTCCCCCATGAGGGTTTCCCAGGATAAATGCTGTGTATCTTGTGATTGTGTTTCTCTCAGTGATCCTACCTATGCTATTGTTATCTAGTAAATTGAAAAGAAACCTAATAATAGCTCAAAACTTAACAAAGCATAGGTCCAAGGAGATTCTAGACCTAGTGCATTCGAATGTTTGTGGACCAATGTTAGTAGCATCAATTTCAAGAAGCATGTACTATGTTTCCTTCATTGATGACTTCTCTCACAAAACATGGATCTACTTCCTAAAGACCAAGGATAAGGTGTTTAGCAGGTTTTGGGAGTTCAAAGCTCTAGTTGAAAACTGGATAGGGAAGAAGATCAAAGCCTTGAGAGTAGACAATTGGGGTGAGTATACCTCCAAGGAGTTCAAGGGTTTTTGCTAGAAGGAAAGAATCAAGAGGGCATTGATTGCTCCGTACAATCCACACCATAATGGGGGTTGGAAAGCGGGAGAATCGATCCATCATAGGGGCTACTAAGGCCATGATTCATGACTAGGACGTGTCGATGTTTCATTGGGTAGAGGCATGCAACATGACAATCTACATCCAAAAGCGGTGTCCTTACAAGATCTCGGAAGGGTTTATTTGTAGGTTACAAAGATACTTCAAAGGCCTACAGGGTCTATATTCTAGAGGAAAGGAAGACAATAGTGAGCATATTCGAGAGGAAAGGAAGATAGTAGTGAGCGGGGATGTGAAGTTTGAGGAAGACTTTGCATCCAGGAAGTCCCATGAACGTATTCCAGTGATAGAGGATGAGGAGCAGGAAGCTCCAAAGGTTGAGCTAGGGTCACCTGTGACTTCGAGAGTAGTACAATAGCCTTCAGGTAAAGATGAGGATACAATAGCCCCTTTCACTTCTGTCAAGAGACCTCGATTGTTCACCCAGACATTGATGGATGCTCGAGTATGTTGAGGCTCCTAGGAGCACATTAAGGGAGAGCAAACCTCCGGAGAAGTTCCCAGACTACATGGCATTGATGAGCAACGTCATAGATTCTGAGCCTTCCAGCTTTTAGGAGGAAACAAACTAGAGGAGCGCACCTCCATCATGGAGGCAAGATGCCATAGTGGAGGAGTGCACCTCCATCATGAAGAATGATGTTTGGAACATAGTGCCAAAACTAGAGGGCAAGTCAATGATGAGTTCCAAGTGGCTCTACAAGATTAAGCATGCAACAAATGGTAGCATTGAGAAGTTCAAAGCGAGGTTCGTGGTGAGAGGTTCTCCTAGAAAGAGGGTGGACTATGAGGAGACATTTGCTCCAGTTGCCAAGTACACTTCCATTAGAGCAGTTATGTCCTTAGTTTCATTTATGGGATGGAGGATACATCAGATGGATGTGAAGAAAACTTTCCTTAATGCGATCATCGAGGAAGAAGTGTGCATAGAGTAGCCTTAGGGCTTTGGGGTAAATTTGAAAGAGTCCTTTGTTTGTAGGCTTAAGAAAGCCTTGTATGGACTCAAGCAGCTATCAAGAGCATGGTATTTTAGGATAGATGGATATCTGTAGAGTATGGGCTTCACCAAAAGTGAAGTAGATCCTAACTTATATTATATATTCGTTGGGACTGATTTGCTTGTTTTAGTGTTGTATGTAGATGACTTGTTTCTTACATGTATAGAGAAGCTCATTGTGAGGCGCAAGCAGACATGGTAGTAGAGTTTGAGATGAAATACATCGACATGATGCATTACTTCTTGGGTTTGGAGGTTTGGCAGAGACCGAGGGAGATTTTCCTTGGGCAGGGTAAGTATGCAGCTGAGATCCTGAAGCGGTTTTAGATGGAGTATTACAAACCTATGGCCACACCCATGATCACTAATAGGAAGAAGGTGACACCTTTAGATTCAGGGTTGGTGGATCCCACGTTGTAAAGGCAGCTGATAAGTTCTTTGATGTATTTGGTCAACAACAGACCAGATATATGTTTTGCAGTGAACACCTTGATTTAGTTCACGGTGGAGCCAAGGCAAGAGCGTTGGATAGCAACAAAACATGTGCTCAGAATTTGGGGGTCACAATGGAGTATGGCTTGAGATATCTTGGAGAGGGTCAAGTGAAGTTGCAGGGGTATTCAGACTCAAATCGGGCAGGTAGTGCAACAGACAGGAAGAGCACCTCAGGGTGTTGCTTTAGCTTGGGATCAATGATTATATCCTGGTTTAGTAGGAAGCATAATTTTGTGGCACTTAGCTCATCAGAGGCAGACTACATGGCAACCAATATTGCTAGTTGTGAGGCCATCTGGCTTCGCAAGTTACTTGTAGGATTGTTTGATCAAGAGTTGGACCCCACAGTCATTTACTATGATAATCAGAGTTGTATCAAACTATTTGAGAATGTAGTGTTTCATGACAGGTCTAGCATATAGAGATCATATATCACTTCACACGGACAAGATTTAGAAGGGAGCAGTGAAGCTCTAGTATATTCCCATGAGCAATATGCAAGATAAGGATAGAAATCCCTGTCGACTAGGGAGTCCGCAAAGGACCAAACCCAGTGCAAAAGGGAAACCAATACATGAGCGAGGCCTTTGGACTTGGATCTCGCTCACTCCACCCAACTCAGCCCAGATTGGACTCCCTCCTGTTATTATAACTTTCTTTCTGGTGCTTCTAGGAGACAGAGGTACCGAGAGATAGGCAAGTAGTAGCGTTATATCAACCATCGGATTTGTGAAACTACGAGAGGCCCTTTGTGCTCGACCAACGAGATCCTTACATACATCTTGCCTCAGATCCCGGGACAACTCATACTACAGTGGTAGTCAGGATACCTCCTCCATATCTCAGCCGCGGATTGCGACACCTCGACATTGAGGCATGTCTTAGACTAGATCTCTTCGCTATTCCAGTTCCTTCAACCAGTCATTTATTAGGAGCTTCTTACCTACGGCCTCAAGGGTTAGGAGAGATTGTATTAGGGGAGGTTGATCGCCCCCTAGGTGAACCATCCCCTCTAATAGTTTGGTTTTTCTTTGGCTCTCCGTAGTACTTGCACATACCTTCACTATTGTTTTGTTTCCTCGCTCCATGTTCTTAGGCTTTAGACTTCATATCTCTTACAATATATGCTAGTTTTTATTATACCATTATTTTCTAAGAGTGGACTTTGCGCTGCCACTTTGTATCTCACACTATTGTATCCAACAGTCCCATTAACCTATTTATGGTCATTTATTGGACATCAATAAATTTTTCTTATCTTATCTTATTCTATATATATATATATTTTTGTAAGGAAAACCTCACGTGGAAACCCAAGGGATGCTTCCCCACATTCAATGGCATCTTAGTAAACTCATCAATGTAGACTAGTGCATCTTGTTACAACAGTATCTAGCACCCCTAATGTGTGAAAGTCCCAAGCACAAGGGGCTAGTTTGTGTAACTATGAAAGGCTACCCATTGTCACCATAGTAGCATTTCCTCACTCCTTAGGTTGGTTCCTCTCCAACTCAAGGGGTCTATCCATAAGGTAGATGACTAAAAGTCCAAATGATTTGATGTTAATCTGTGAGGTTTGATTGGACCAATGTGCTTGTTCGGAATATCGTTGATGTAATATTCAAGTTGATTTACAAGTGATGGTTCTAAACTAGGTTTCAAGTCTTGCTATGATGGGTGAATTTGTGGTGCTTGACTTGTTTAAAAAATCCGAATCTCAGAGACGCTCTAGTGAAAGAGTGTTTCATATTTATGTGTGTAATTTAAGGAGTTAAGCATATAAATGATATAATCATGAAGTAAATGCTCAAAATCAGATTTTGGAAAATAAATTACAGCAATGAGAAATGATGCAAAATGCAGAGTTTCTTAATTCTTAACTTGAAACAGAAATTCTAGAATTAACTCCCCAATGCTTGAGGTTGAAAAATGCTTATAAGATGCAATTTTCAGAGCTTTAACAGATTTTCTGAAATGCTTTAATTGCTGGAAACAACGATTAAACTAGAACAGAAAATTAATTGAGTTTCCAAAATGTTCAGTTCAGAAATTTGGCTAACTATGATGCAAAAGTATGACTTTCTAGGCGAAATACAAGTGCTAAAAAGAAATTTCTGAATGTAGACAACAACTAAACTACTGGAAATACAATCAGAAATTTAAAGTAAGAATTTCCAGTACACAAAGGTATAAGAGTAACCTAGTTTATGGTCTAAGATTGTGAGGTCCTAGGTCAAATAAGCTAGCTGGAAATCAAATTTCTGAGATAAGTGCTAGAATGCACAAAACTTAAAACATAAATTTAAAATGGAAATTTTGCAGCAAGCTGTATTTATAGTCTGGCCTAACTTTAAATTAAAAATACAAATTCTTAGGCTAAACTATGGCTAGAAACTACATTTTCTTTAAAATACACAACACATATGAACTAGATGCATGTATAAAAGAGAATTTATAAAATTTCTAGCAAGGTAACAAGTTGAAAGCTTGAAAAATTAAGTGGATGAAAGGAGAAACTAGTGCCTACTTTTTTTTCCTAGGAATACAGCACGGTAAACCCCCAAGTACTTCCCCACATTTCGTGGATGGTAAACGGGGTAAACTGTTCGGCCTGATTACGGGCCTAACCCGGTGGGGACATCAAGTGAGGCCCTAAACAGGCTCCTGGCCAAGGATTCGACCCCGGAACCTCATTCGAGCAAACAACGACACCCATCCACTTGAGCTAACCCACCGGGCTAGTGCCTACTTATCCTTGGGCTAATGGACTTTACATTTTAGTTAAAAGTATTTTGATTTAAATTTTTAGAAATCATTGAGAGAGAGAGAGAGGGCTTTGCTAGAGCAAATGACAAAGTTTCCTACTAGGTGAATTGGAAAAACAAGATATGGAAGTAAATATCTAAGAAATATGAAAATTTCAGGATTAAATTAAAGTGTTATTTCCTTAAGAGTTTCTAGCCTAGTTACTACCTAACTTTGGAAAACAACTAATTTAGATTTACTTAAAGTAATAAACAAAACAACTAGGGTAAAGAAAGATCACACCTAGTTATTCATACTTGGAAGAAGTCTTCATTTAATGCCTCTAACGAATCCTTTACATGCATAAAAGTTGCTCCAATCCACCACAAAAATTCACCAAAATGCCTCACACAACATAGAAAAGAAATGTACTCCAAAGCTATGCTCCAAGAAGAAGAAGAGAAATATTATTGCTCACTCGACAACAACAATTACAATTATTGCCCATGTGTATTGGTCCAACTGGTACCTGTTCGTCGGGCATGGTCCTGCACATCAAAAACTTCGCCCTCCATAGGCTCATTAGTCACAGGGATCATAGCAATGTTAATCACGTTTCATCATTAATGTTATCAAACATATGCATAAAAACCCTGATATATCATTCAATATCTCAAAGATATTACAAAGACCCTCAATACAGAGCCGGAGAAAAAGACAAAATACCCTATTGGGCTAGTATCCATAAGGAAAGGAAAGTCTCTAAGGGGTATCATCCAAGCCATGTAAAACGAGGTGATGTGATCAAGGGATGTCCAGACATACGGGTAGAGTGAAAGACAGGGATGCATGATATTACCTGTGGGTGCCTTTGTAGAAGGCGAGTTGTACCCGTGACGGATGCAATTCTTTCCAAGCCCTTTATTGCCTTTATTCTTTTCTTTTCTTTATTTGCTTTCTTCTTTTTATTTCAAGGACTAACTAGAGGACACTGCCTTGGCATGGTGACCAGAGCTGACAGTGTTACCCACAAGCACTTTCACAAAGAYGATAAGGCTGGCTCGCGATGAGACCCCCTTTCCCTTGGCCATGCAACCAAAGGTCACTGGCCTGGCGTGGTAACCAGATAATGGCAATGTCATACTGCTAGGTACCCATGAACATAATAGGCTGGCTCATGATGAGACCCCCTATCCTCTTGGCTAGGTCTTGTTTTTGTTACTTTTCTTCGGGTCCCTCTTGTTTCTTGCTGAGAGGCCTTTTATTTCCTTCTCGGGGATCCCTGGGCGAGGCATCTCTAGGTTTCATTTTTTTATGGCTTTTATCTTTTACCAACTGCTTTTACCTTCTAGGCCTTTAGCCCCTTCTTCCCACGAGATAAGGTGCAACCCCACAAACAGATCATCCTAATGCCCAGACTAGGGGAATGGGAAAGATGAGCGGGAGATAGATAAAAAAATGATGATATGATGGGAGCGGACGATCGCTTTTTAGAAATCCCCCTGGTGGCAAACCAAAACCTATTGGTACAAGCTTGCTAGGACACCCTGTCAACCCCCCCAACCATGGTCAAGTGGGTTAATGTAAGATCCAAGCAGTTGTCAGAAATAAAAGGAGTAAGATGCATATATCTAAAGGTTATAATGATAAAAAATGACACATACCATGATACCTGGACCAATTACCTCATGGAGCAAGNTCAAGTGGGTTAATGTAAGATCCAAGCAGTTGTCAGAAATAAAAGGAGTAAGATGCATATATCTAAAGGTTATAATGATAAAAAATGACACATACCATGATACCTGGACCAATTACCTCATGGAGCAAGAGTCTTCTCCGATATAAGTCCAAGTCGATGGTGATGGATGTTGCTGCTGCTGACAAGACGAGTCTGATGAAAGAGAAGAAAGATGGGCCCTCCAGGGCCATGCTCAGGTCAATCCTGCTCTTGGTACTCCATGTCTAGGACCTGTGGGCCTCGAGACATGATCTCCTAGCTATCCCTAGAAATTGGGGATAACAGTTACCTTTGGAAAAATGATGGTGCAACACTTCCTACCATACTTCTTCCATAATGTCTCTGTTTATGGCACGTTATGTACCATCCTTCATCCATCACATTACCTTCAAGAGGGAGACCCAAGGTTCAAGTAGTGAGAGATCAGATCAAGCACTAGCAAGAGGTTATCCATCTATTGAAGGACAACTTCACTAAAACAAAAAATAAGATGACTAGGCATGTTGAGGTGGGGGACTAGGTATTTTTAAGGTTGCAACCATACAAATAGATATCCCTCAAGCAACAAAAGAAGTACACTAAATTAGCACCATGGTCCCTATAAAGTGTTGCGAAGGATTGGTAGTATTGATTATAGATTGGAGTTGTCGCCTTCTCCATGTGTACATCATGTCTTCCATGTTTCATGTTTAAAGAAGGTAATTGGTGATAAGATCCCAATTCAAACTATTCTTCCAAAGCTCAATGAAGAGGGAAAATCACACTAGAACCGATTCAATCATTGAAACAAAGATCAAGCAACTAAGGAATAAAGCAATAACAAAATACCTCATCAAGTGGAAGAATTTTCCAATAGAAGATGCAACTTAGGGAGATGAGCTCTTTTCTTCACTCTTTTATTATATTTTGGCGTGGCACTACTCAATTGGGTCGTTTTCATAATATTACAAATCCTCGAGCATAGAACTCGATATATAAGAGGCTCCCCTCATTTGTAATTGTTGTTGTCAAACATTTAAAATAATATTACAAATCCTTATTTATAAATAAGAGTCAAACATTTAAAATAATATTACAAATCCTTTTAACTGGTCATCAAATAATAAATAAACCCTCTCATTTGAGAGTCAAAAACCCTAGGGTGCATGCCTAGGAGAGAGAATCTCCAAATAGTGATAAAATCATGCTAAAGAGAAGTGCACTCTTGGAATTTGTGCCAAGTAGTTGTAACTACCTCCCGGAATAGAAATAATGGCCCTCAACAAGTGCGCCCTCCAAGAGAAGTAAAAAATTCTGTCCACATTGAAATGTTTCAAAATAGAAAGTAGTTAGCCAAGGGAGGTGTACCACTCTCAAAATAGCAAGTGACCATGTCCATGGAATAGAATAATATATCCATGTGATCACTACTCCATCCAAATCTAGGAACATGTGAAGAATCTCCTCAAAATGATAGTTGTGCTCAAGTACCAAGTCAAATATCCTCTTTAAGGATTAAACATGAACAAAACCAATTCAAATTTGAGAGTTGACCATCTAGTGGAGTGCACCACCTAAAATAACATATCTAGAAGAGGTGAAAAAAAATTAATTTAATGAGGTGGAAGTGGTCATGAAAGGGAGGGTGCATGCATAACTAACCCTCAAAGGATGCGTGGACTCATTAAACTCCTCAATATGCATGCCAGATGAATTAAATGGCTCATCAAAGTGGCACATGTGGGTGTGAACAAGGCTAAAATAACCAAATCGATTTAACATGAGGGCAATCATTTTTTTTGTTGTATATTGCCTCAACATGTGTGCCAAGGGGGAGCAATATCTTCAAGTTATGTTCCTTGTGCACAACAAGTCATATTTCCTAGTCGTTTTTCATTTTTCCTTTTTAAAAAAAATTGGAACTTAGGGAATAAGGCCTTGATTAAGGTTTAGAACCCAACAATAAAATAGGCCAATAATGTAGTGCTTCAACCTTAGGTTTGGGTTTGATTAATCAACGATAAAATATCCTAAACCACTTTGGCACGTTCACACATGAAAAAATGAGTTTTATTGAAATATGCCAAATGAGAGCTAAGTTGTCAAGGAAAAGTATATGGAAATGGGTGAATGCACCCTCTATGAGTGGGTAAATGATGGAATATGAGTGACATGAAATTGTCTAGGCAAAATGGAAATGTGATGACATAATGAGTGGTACCTAGGCTAAATGATGGATGGATGGTGAAAGGGGACATGCATCTAAACACACTACTAGGAAGTACACAACCAAGCTAGAGGAAACCAAAACTAGGAAAGGCATGAACCTATCATGAAATGACCAAGAGAAATTAATGACAAGAATATCATGAGCACAAAGTAAGGGGATAGGATGTTTCTTCACGAATGATCAATCATTGAGTAGCACCTACAACAAGATGAATGAGTATTTATATGTTGATGAGGAAACCTCCACCAATGATACAATATATGACCAATTGATTTGATAAGCTGAAGTGAGCAAAGGAGCATGAAAATGATACTGCCAAGTCATCCTGTGACAATGTCACCTTCCCCCTTGTTTGGCCAAGGGTCAAGTAGCAATGAAGGTAGCACAAAACAACATGTGCAGTAGCAAAGTGCCCCAGGATATGCAACTGGTACATGGAAAGTCCATGGGTGTCATCCTGCTAGGTGTCATGAACTAGTCCTCGGACACCCCATACAGTATATGGTGTAACATGCCTAACCCAAAAGGGTTCGAACTGGCCACCTTTTGTCATGGAACTAGCCAAATGCCCAACGTCATTGGTCATAGATGGTTGAGCTAACTCCTTGGGTTTATATTCTATAGTGCTATATATTCCATAGTAAAGTACATATTAATTGGTAGTTATTTCGGCTTTTCAATCTTGTGTGCGAGCCTTGTATGCACAAAAGGAATCTGCGTTTTTAACCAAAATTACCTTGAGTCCATTGGTAGAAAGGTATGCTAACAGTTTTACATCATAATTCTAATCAACCCCCATTGTATCGTTAACAATAGATTTTAAAATCAACTATCTAATTCTTGATACCCACTAAGTCTATATTGTGAACCAAATATCCAAATAAAAATGAAAACGACCCAATTGAGTAGTGCCACGCCAAAATATAATAAAAGAGTGAAGAAAAGCGCTCATCTCCCTAAGTTGCATCTTCTATTGGAAAATTCTTCCACTTGATGAGGTATTTTGTTATTGCTTTATTCTTTAGTTGCTTGATCTTTGTTTCAATGATTGAATCGGTTCTAGTGTGATTTTCCCTCTTCATTGAGCTTTGGAAGAATAGTTTGAATTGGGATCTTATCACCAATTACCTTCTTTAAACATGAAACATGGAAGACATGATGTACACATGGAGAAGGCGACAACTCCAATCTATAATCAATACTACCAATCCTTCGCAACACTTTATAGGGACCATGGTGCTAATTTAGTGTACTTCTTTTGTTGCTTGAGGGATATCTATTTGTATGGTTGCAACCTTAAAAATACCTAGTCCCCCACCTCAACATGCCTAGTCATCTTATTTTTTGTTTTAGTGAAGTTGTCCTTCAATAGATGGATAACCTCTTGCTAGTGCTTGATCTGATCTCTCACTACTTGAACCTTGGGTCTCCCTCTTGAAGGTAATGTGATGGATGAAGGATGGTACATAACGTGCCATAAACAGAGACATTATGGAAGAAGTATGGTAGGAAGTGTTGCACCATCATTTTTCCAAAGGTAACTGTTATCCCCAATTTCTAGGGATAGCTAGGAGATCATGTCTCGAGGCCCACAGGTCCTAGACATGGAGTACCAAGAGCAGGATTGACCTGAGCATGGCCCTGGAGGGCCCATCTTTCTTCTCTTTCATCAGACTCGTCTTGTCAGTAGCAACAACATCCATCACCATCGGCTTGGACTTATATCGGAGAAGACTCTTGCTCCATGAGGTAATTGGTCCAGGTATCATGGTATGTGTCATTTTTGATCATTATAACCTTTAGATATATGCATCTTACTCCTTTTATTTCTGACAACTGCTTGGATCTTACATTAACCCACTTGA
>ML802987.1:165349-175574 GCA_009831015.1 Picea engelmannii
TAGATTGCTCTAGATTTCATGATATGTGCTTGGACATTATGCCTTTTGCCCTGCTTCACCTTGGTGGTTGACATTGTGCCCTAGTAAGTGGTTTTCCTTGGGGATGGGTTTGCTACTGGGAACTCCCTTAATGAGCCATCGTATCGTTCCTGACCATACTTACCATTTTCCATCATTGTTCCCCTCCATTTCCTTATCTTTTGGATTTTAGGGTGTATTGACCCAAGAAGGGGTTGTCCCTCATTCTATGGGAAGAAGGGGTTGAAGGCCTAGAGGGGTTGATGTTGGGTAAAAGATAAAAGCCTTGTATAAACCTTCCAGATGCTTCGCCCAGGGATCACCCAGGAAAGCAATGAAACGCTTATCTTTGAGTAAAGGGGACCCACAATATAATAAAGAATGCTTAAAAGGTTAGTTGAAGGATAGGAGGTCTCATCACGAGTCGACCTATCACGTCCATGAACATCTAGTGGTATGACATTGTCATCATCTGGTCACCAAACCAGGGCAATGGCTCTTAGTTGCATGGCTGAGAGAAGGGGGGTCTCATCACGAGCCAACCTTCTCATTTCCATTAGGTATTCATGGGTGACATTGCCGGTCACCACACTAGGGCAGTGACCTTCAACCTCTCCTTATGCTATATTAAAAGAAAATAAAGAAATAAAGATAAAAGGCAATTGATGGGCTTGGAAAAAGTGCATTGCGGACGAAGGTACCACACACCCTCTACAAAGGCACCCATGAACGAGACACTACGACCCCTTGTATGTCATGAGCCCTATGCCCATTGAGTCTTGACCCCTACCACCTCATCCACTTTACATGAATTAGAGAGGGATATCTTGGAAGTTCTCCTTGACCTAGGGCAATACCTACCCTATAGGACACCTCGTCAACCCTCCCATACTTCAGCTTGACAAGTCACATAGTGTCTTTGAGCTGTTAATTGTTTGATGTAGTGATTTTTGATGCACATGCTTAGATGACTTATTTATTGATTGGATCCACTTATCATGATGTTATGACTTGAGATCCTTGGAGGGCGTGTTCATTTTGTAGGACCTAGTTGGTGGACAGTTTTGGGAGAACAAGCCTAGCTTGGGCTTCCATGGGGCTACAAGCCCACAGGTTGGATGCCAGGGGCCGCCATGCCAGATGAGAGGGATCAGACTTGGACGACCTTGATGATGACTTGGACAACCTAGCCCAACCCTTACTTGCCAAACGATTTGCCCAGGAGGGGAAAAACGTTCCATTTTTGAGCTTGACGTCATGCTTTGGGGGGCCAGGGCATGATGGTGAGGTGCCACTTTTTCTCACATGAACATTTTGAGGAGGAGAGGGTCTTCACCATGATGAGAGTGCTTAGATGCTTGACATGTGGCCTTTGGAGGCCTATCCATGCTTCTCCAACACCAACGACTTCCTCAAAGTGGCAAAACGTCCCCTGAAGGGGTGACGTCCTCCTAAATTAGAGTTTAATTTGTGCAAAAAGTGAAATTTTAAGTGAATTGTTTAATATTACTTTGTTAAGGGGGTAAGATTAGGGTTGTTGATCCCTAATCTTGTGTTTTACTCCTTATTTTGTGGACAAGCTATGTTAGCCACATTTTGTATAAATAGAGATCATAAGATCTCATTTTAACCATAACTCTCCCTCTTGTGAGAGGCTTTGGTCTGAAATTTTCGGCCCTCTTGGCTCTTTTAGCTCTTGTGCACTTGTTTATGGCTATGTTATGAATGGTTGATGGAGGAAGGCCTAGCACTGGCTTTGGATGATGCTTTCTAGCTCTTGTGGTGAATTGTCTTAGCATTTCTCTTGATCTTGGTATGGTTTTTACTCTCTTGCTATCATTTTATTCAAGTCAAGTATTGTTATGCTAGGAGCTAGGTGGGAAGTATAAGGGCATACACCCCCACCATAGCCTTCATCCTTTTATTTGCTTCATCTCATTGATTAAGGGTTTGCTAAGAGAAGTATAAGGGCATACACCCTCTTAGCTTAAACCCTCGCTTAGAGAAACTTGCCTTGGGAAGTAAAAGGGCTTACACCCCCAAGGAGGTAGTTTCTTTAAAGCTTCTTGTGACTCCATTAACCCAATAGTAAAGGCACTAGTCATTGATTTGTTGCATTGGAGAAATAAAATATTGCATTGGGAAACGTGATTTCGGTCATTTTTACTTCTTGTAAAGTGGATTGTTTTCCTTGTGCCTTGGGCACCTCACAACCACTAGGGCATCCCCATCTAGGGGCTACTTATTGCTGTTGTTAAAAAATTGCTTCTTCAGCCATTAGGGCTGCAGAGACCCTAACTTGCTTGAATAACTCTCTTATCAACCATTGGATTCTACTCAAAGTTTGCACACTTCTTGTCCTTGGTCCAATGCACTTTTTGGCAAAGTTTGAGGAGATTTCAGTGGCTAATTTTCTTGCTGTAATACATTGAATGTTACAGCCATAAGGCTGATATAATTTGCTGCAAACAAGTGTTTACAACAGCCTTATATTTTATGCTAAGAATATTAGTTTTTCATCTTGAATTTAGCTAGTCATTCACTAGTTTTTCTCTTGCATTTTCTACTTGATCTTTAGCATCTATTGAGCAACTTATAGTATCATTTTATTGCTGATATATACTGTTATCTATTGCTGCAAATTAGGGACAACAAGCTTAACTTGCTGATCCAACTAACATATCCTGTTGCGAAGTGTCTTTTCTTCTGTCTCGGGCAGGTACAATCATCCGGAGAAGTACTATACCTGTGGGGCAACAATTACTTGACTTACAAGGGACCTCTTTCCACCTTTCACTCCACTTAGACTTGACCTATAGGGGCTTCACTTCCATCCCCTAGGGTCACCGGGATCGCCTTCCTAGAGTGACTTAGTCACCCTTTAAGTGCGGGACCTACATCGAGGTGACATTGGGTGTAGGATTCGCAAGTTGTATCACTTGCTTTGTGGTTGGGTCGGGCTTTGCCCAACCTACAACTTGCGCTATAACAGGTTGTAGCATTCGTTTAAGTGTATTTTTCTGATGTATTTTGACCCATATTTCTTCATGTAATATATAAGGAAAACACATGCAATTATAGCCAAATAAATTAGAAACTAATAATTATTAAGCACCATAAGATAGTACCTCAAATACTTGCTTTATTTAATATGCACTTGGCTGTCCAACACATAGTAATTTCCAGATCTGATATAAGTAATACAACAACCACTTTATTGGCCTATAATGGCTCCAAAAGGCAAGGAAATAGTGTCAATGATTCTCCTTTTTGATCCCCTAATGATGGCTGCCCAAAAGAGATGTTATATCATGCAAAATCCACAAATTCCATACCCAGAAATGTGCCATCTTTGTTGTTTACGCTGCTGAAATATGCACAATAAATCTGATGTAAAATCTTCATGAAATGGCTGCAACTTGTAGATCTGATGATGGCTAACTCATATATGAAGATTCCTTGTCTGTAGATGACAAATCTGTTCACAAATCATTGGATCTCAAACCTCCAATACACCCTCCTTCATGAAATTCGCCCATCTATGAAAATAAATAAATATGGAGAGCAAACGCTTCCAAGACTGATGAGAAAGGGCGCCCTGGTGATGACAAAGACCTCTCAAGTGAGATATCCTCCAGATCTGATATCCTCAGTCCCCAACGAGCTCTTCTTCCCTAGACAATGCACCCCTATTCTGCAGAGAAAATCCCAAACTTCGCTTTGCTTTTGAAACTGATTTGAAACTGAAGTAGAATGGTGAGGGAGGAATATTTCACCTCCTTGGCCAAGCTTGTACCAGGAACAGAGGGATATTTCACCTCCTTGCCGATCTCTAGGGTTTATTTAGTCAAAACCCTCAAAACCCCCAAGTACCATGGGCTTTCTAGCTAAGAAACCAGACATCAAAATATCAATCAACATAATGAGAGAATAGAAGCCCCTATCTCTCTTTTATACTCATGTTTACCTTTTATCTCCAAGTGACTTTTACTTTACTTTTAATATTTCTTCATAAAATCACTTTATTAATTAATTAACCTTTTTTCCTCTAAAAAGTGATTAACTCGTCCTTATGGCTTCTCCGGCCACTGAAAGTCACTTTTCATCATCTTATCCTGTAGAGATTTTCCTCCCGATTCCGATGAGCTATTACACTAAAGTGTTTCTTCACATATTATGCCCACAATGACATCCTTAGTGAATTTAATTAAAATATGCTCAATAATAACTCGAAATTATGGAAATCGTCGGAATGCAACAAAACCAAAGACAAGCTCTGTGGAATGGATCCTGATGATGAAATATGTTAAATAATGTGAGCCGGGCCCAATAAAACTCCTCAATACCTCTTGTTCTCACTATCATCCTCAACTGGCTACTTTGACAGGCATCCCAAGCTGTAACATAAGTAAATCCAAAAATGGGGACATTACATAGTGAAAATTGGATATCTGTTACTTACAATAATCTTGGGATTGCCATGCAACATTTAAATTGTTTTCATGCTGTGTTGCTACTATACTTGCTTTAAAAGGTTGAGACAGTGAGCAGAAATGGGGATAATTTGTGTGTCGATCCACCACCACCATGATGCCATTTTTCCCTTTCGATAAAATCCATTGAGACCTCTCCCCAATGCTGACTTGGTATGGCCAAGGGTTCCAGAAGACTTGAGGTTTTGATCGTCTCTCCTTTGTTTTGTTGGCAAACCAAACACTACCACAAATTTTGGACATCAGTTTTTAAGACCTTATCAATAAAGATCCTGCTTGATTCTATGACAAGTTCCAGAAATCTTGAGTGTCCAGCTTGTTACTGCTCAAAGTCTCACCTATGGTGCAAAGTCTGCACCAAGTGAAACTTCAAGTGGAACTTGGAAGAGTTACCACTGTCACCTTAGCACCCTCTTCCCTCACTTTATGATGGATTAATACCAACACAAGGGGTGCTTCCAAAGATGTATGATAAACAAGGATGGATTTATGGACTTAGTATAAATCTGGTGTAAAGATTCTACAATGTAAAATATTACAGATTTATAGGACAGAATTTCAGATCTGGTTTTGGATGCAATAAACAGTGAATTCCCAGATTTGAAGGCATATCTAAATTTAAAATAATAATTGTTATTCTCAGACCTACTTTGCAGCAAGATAGAGTGGATTTGAGCCCGATATAAATCTGTTTTAATGTGTATTCTGATGGCTGGAAAATACAGATTTATATCTGAGATATTTTAGTCTAGTGTTAGGTGCCAAAAACTGCGAATTACTAGACTTTTGTGGAAAATATGGAGTGTAATAGACAGCTGTGATTTCCAGATCTGTTGAGCAGAAATAAGATGAGTCTTGATAAATTTTTTGATGGTGGTTAAAGGTGATACCAGTGCCTAACAAGACAATTGGGCATATGGGGTTGAAAAGGGCTCTTGGGCGGCAACCCTAATGAGGAAATGATGGGAAATAAAACTGCAGTTTGCAAGCTATATTAAACCTTGCTGTCCTAAACTTCAGAAATATGTCATGGGAGATTACAAGTGAAGATAAACTCAATAGTTATGGGGTTTGTATTCATCAAGGATAGATTACACATGCATATAACCAAACATATACATCCTTGTAAAACTTCCAATGACAAATGCAATCAAAGAGGAATTGTGTTACCCGTTTTATCATCCCACGAACATAATCGAAGCGAATTTCTTCAACATAAGATAACATAAGCATGTAGAAGATGTCCTCATCCAATGAAGTGCCTTACTCAACCATCCAATAGCATCAATGAAAGATAGTAAACAATAGCACCAAGAGTTCATTACTCAATCCTTCAACAATCATTACAAATGGAGGAGCCTTGATTTTATAGAGTTGTAGGCTCAAAACATCCAACATAAAATAATAATATTTAGGCTAAAACCCTAGATCTAACCTACGAAAACATAAACGACTATTTCTCAACTAACTCGAGAAGATAGAGTCAACAAAGCATAAAATTAACAGTGGCATTACCACATGTATAAATCTCTAGGTGTGAGTGTTCATAAAGCTCGGACGCATCCCTCAAATGAGCAAGAGACCAAGTCATAACCCTGAACGTCCTCCAAGGAATCCTCCAATGCAAATTGATCCGCCAACTAATCCCTCAAAAAATGTGCTAACAACCTCCTTGAAATGGTGGGTGAACTCCCAAGGTGGACGTACCATCAATGAGCCTAGAAGCATGTGCAGAGGCCAAGAGAAAGCTCTCATATGTGGCACATGTGGTCTCTCCAAGGTGGTCGCCCCATCAAAATAAAATAATAATGGTCAAGGGTATGGTCTCCAAGGTGTAACCACCCCTCTAAACAAGGGCCAACAATCATATCCCCAATGTAAGGAGTCCACTCATCAACCACATCATGAATTCACGTGCAAAGGAGTAATTAATCACCATGGAGAAGGGGACGATCCAATCAAACCAAACAAATATCAATATAATAAGCCAAACACCTCAATATGTGTGCATAGAGCAAGTGCTCCACCTAGGATAACAATATATGATATCACAACATAGAACATGTGTGAGATACATCAAGAAAAGCTAGGGCGCTCGAGTTAGAAAGCTTCTATCATATGGTACTAAATCAAAACACCTCCAAACCATAGTGGAACCATACAAAAGTGATCAATAATACTAGGCACTCAATTAAGATATGAAAATAGCCATAAAAATGTGCCATCCCCATACCACATAACACAAATATGCTAAGGAATTCATCTCCTAAGCAATATGTACATCCTCAAGATATAGATTAGGCCCATCACCAACACATCATCGTAACACTGGATGATGGCATTGTTATCTCACAATTTGTACTTGCCCAAAGCCCAAGGCAAGCAAATGCAGGATTGGCGTAACAAGGGGGTGACCTATCACTGTCACCTTAATAAGAAACCCCTTTTTGTTTAGGAGTATATCAAGATTACCCCAGGAGAGACGTCCCCAGTGACCTAAAGGGCTGATGAAACTAAAGCAAGGATGCAAAAATACCCCCCTCTCACTGGTCACTCAAGTTTAAAGGTTCTTAGGTCTTTCGGAGATGAAGCAAGAGTGCAAAAGAAGTGTACCTGCCCAGAACAAGACAACAAAGGAAAAATATGGCAGCTTTCAAGTACCAAATGATGTTAGTGCTTCATAAGACCATGAACCTTTGAAAAAATAAGCTAGCTAATATAAAGATGCAGCAATATAAAAGTTTATAACAACAATAAGTATTTTGTAACAGCTGCAATAAATATGCCTTGGAATTGCTTTAAAAGACAATGAAAAGGTAGCTTTAATTAGGCAGAATGATAATCAATTGTCACAAGCAATTTTAGCAATGTCTAGCTAGCATTAGATGTCAATTTTGCAGTGAATTTGCTGCAGTTAGATAGCTGTAGCAATCTTTTGTAACAACAACAAGTATTAGTGCTTAGAATTGCAAGAAAACAGAGTGTAAACTTAGCATTTATCAAGTATATTGTTTGACAATTATCACAAACAATTTCTGAGTTAGTTAGATGCAAGTTATGTAAGTGTATGCATCAAATTAATGTAGATTAGTATGGCTGTAGCAAAGAATTGCAACAGCAGTAAGTTAACTAGTGAATTAGTCTAGTTTATGGTTAGTAGAACTTCAAGGAAGAGAGTTTGAGTGTTTGTTTTATCAATCATTCACTAAAGCAAGTGGACTAGTGCCTTTAAGGGGTAATGGAGTCTATAGGTGACAGTTTTCTCTTGGAAGTAATAACAAAAATGATTATACTTGTCTAATGAGAAGAGATGGATGGAGGAGGTGTTGGCACTTCAAGGCCTCAAACATCCAAACCCTAAAGACAAATTCACTAGAGAGTAAGCAATTTTAGGCCCTAGCGAATCTTCCTTCCCTAGAATATTGAAAAGTATTAAGAGCAACAATAACTAGACAATGGCTTCTAAAGAGCTAGCATTTAGGGCTTTAAAAGTTTATCCAAGTCAAATCACCTTAGTGAAAGTCTAGCAAATGAAGAGCAAAGAAGTAGTATCTTAAGTCCTTTACTCCTAGGGTTTGTCAAGCAAGCAATTTCATAATCTTTAACATGAATAAGCAAATGTACCATAACCATTCAAATGAAATGAAAATTGCAGATTTACTTACTTCACCAAGAATAATCAAGCAATAAAACCCTAGATTGCCAAGTAACTTCACCAAGAAATGATCCAAGTTGCAAATTTTAGCCGACAAGTGGTCCTCCCTATTTCAGCCAATAACTCCCAAAGAGGGCGCAAATTTCAGACCACACTTAGTGTGTGATGAGTCATGATGAAAAAACGAGAGTACTTTATCTCTTTTTATACAGAACTTTGACCTTTAATTAAAATTAGGTCAAATAAAGGCCGACATGGCCAGTTTACATCAAAATCCAGTTTTTACATAAATAAAAGTAATTAACACCTAAAATCATCCCCAAGGGTGATGACATGCCCTTCTAGGGTGACGTTGAGCCCTTAAGGTGGGACGTTGGGCCCCAGATGCAAAACGTTTGGCCTCCAAATGCTCTGAATGATGCCCACATGTGCCAACTAGCTCATAACTGCCCTCAAAATGCAAACCCTAGCTCTGGATGACATCCAAGGTCATGATGGTGATGTCATGGGATCTCAAAGGTCAACGTCTAGGTGGAAGAGCAAGATCTCCTTGGGTCTAGGTCTACCAGGGTGTCTCCCAGGGAAACGTCCTTCTTTCTTCCTGGTGCAAGTCTCTGACATCTTCTTGCCCCTGGTTGGGGTTACAACATCCATCTGTGGGCTTTCATCCCCATGAAGGTCCGAGCTAATCATTTCCTCATGTGTACCTGTCCATCGGGCAAGGTCCTGCAGCAACAACAAGTACACCCTCTAGGGGTTCATAAGTCACAGGGATCATAACATGTAAATCACATCCAATAATTAAATTACCCAAACATGTGCATCAAACCCCATTTACCCAGACAAATGCTCAAAGACGTTATGCAATTTAACAGGTCAGGTTTGGAGAAGGTCTCAGTGTGTCCTATTGGGCTAATCCTCCTTAAGTTTGGGGTGTTTCCCAGGTAAGAACCAATCCGGGTCATGTAAGTGTATGAGGTGGTGTGGGGTAGTGTTTGGGCATGGGATGCAGTGATAGCAGGGAAATATAAATCTTACCTGTGGGTGCCTTTGTAGAGGGCGAGCTGCACCTTGTCATGGATGCCATTGTTTCCTAGCCCATTCATTGCCTTTTATTCTTAGCTTCATTGCTCTTTGATCTTTTGCTTTAATGCTTCAAGGGAAGAGTTGAGGGATAGTGGCCTGGCTTGGTGACCAGAGGTGACAACGTTATCCACAAACATTTCAGGAGATGAGAAGGCTGGCTTGTGATGGGACCCCCTTTATCCACTACCTTGGTTTGGTGACCAGATAGATGGTAGTGTCATACCGCTACATGCCCATGGTCATAATAGGTCGACTCGTGATGAGACCTCCTATCCACCAACTAATACCTTGAGTGTTTATTTATCTTATGGGTTCCCTTTTCTTACTGAGAAGCTTTTTACTGCTTTCTTGGGAATCCCTGGGCGAAGCATCTCAAAGGTTTCATCTTTGGCTTTTAACTCTTGCCAGCTACTTTTACCCTCTGGGCCCTTAACCCCTTCTTCCAACAAGGCAAGGTACAAGCCTTCCTAGTGTGGAAAATCCCAATGCCCGAACAAAGGTAGGGGGAGATGAGAGGAATAAAGATGGGAAGTGGTATGGAAGGAACGGACGATGACCTTTCACAGACCCACCCAGTAGCAACCCATCCTAAAGGGAGATCAACTTACTAGGGCACCATGTCACCCTTCCAAGTATGAACAAGTCAAAGAGCATAATTTCCAAGCAAACGTTATGGAATGAAGGAGAATTAAATGCAACATATTCAAGTGCTTCAAGAATTGGAGTGACACATACCATGATACTCAGAGTCATTACCTTATGGAGCAAGACTTACTGCTACTTCAGGACCATGTTGGTGGGATGGATCAAGGCTGTTGGGAGCGCGGAGCGGGAGCGGGAAGCGCAGATTTTCAAAAATCTCCAGAAACGGGAGCGTTTTTTATATAATACATAAAAAATATATATTTTGATGCATATATATATATATATATATATATATATATATATATATATATATATATATATATATATA
>ML802987.1:197966-225376 GCA_009831015.1 Picea engelmannii
ACAAGATCACTGAGAAATACACAATCACAAGAGACACAACATTTATCCTGGGAAACCCTCTAGGGGAAGAAAACCCAACAAAACTTCCTTATTATAGATAGCCAATACAATGCCAAGAGATAACTCAAGCTAATACAAAAGATGCTCTCCAAAAGATGCGCCACTCTCTCTCTTTCTTCTCCAACTGCAATTCCGAAACTTGTCTCTCAAATGAGCAAGTGAGTTGTGTCTAAGTGAGGCGCTGGCCTCTTTATTTATACAAGACTGGCACGTGTGAAGTGTCTCTTCACTGGCAGGGCCGACTTCTCAAATTGGGTGGTTATAACCAGCTTTAATATATTCTGGGGCCTCTTTAATATCTGTTGGGGCTGACTTCTTATTCTGCCTATTATAATTATCATTTGACCAATCGACAAAAGGGGATTTGGTCCTATTACAATAGCCGACATGATCAATCCACAATGGGGATTGATCCAATGAATAATATATCAGATAATAATAAGAATACACTTTGCAGTTACATTATTTCAACACTCCCCCTTAACAAAAAGGGTATTCTTCAACAGCATCAGGCGAGAGAGAGTTCTGCATCATCAGCAGCATCAGGAGGGCAACATCATTAATATCATCTTGGAGCACTGACTGGCATATCTATAAATCATTGGAAGTTTTCTTCATTGGCAGTCATCGTCATTCTCAAAGGAATGCAATCATCATCTGCATCAATATGGATTAGTATAAAACTAATACATCATCATCATCACAGCACGAGGCTGGCTCATCATCATCATACTAGAATGGCTTTGCGTCACAACTATCAAGCCGGAAGCACAGTTCTAGTCTCGTCTCATAATCTTGCTTTACGTCACAACAATAAAGCTGGAAGCAAGATACTCGTCCTGCTTTACGTCACAACCATAAGGTTGGAAGCAAGATGCTAGACTGGCTTTACATCACAGCTATCTAGCCGGAAGCACAGTGCTAGCCTCATCTCATCATCTTGCTTTACGTCACAACCATAAGGTCGGAAGCAAGGTATACATCCTGCTTTATGTCACAACCATCAGGTCGGAAGCAGGATACTAGACCGGCTTTATGTCACAGCTATCTAGCCGGAAGCTCAGTACTAGTCTCATCACATCTTCTTGCTTTACGTCACAACCATAAGGTCGGAAGCAAGGAACACGTCCTGCTTTACGTCACAATGATCAGGTCGGAAGCAGGGTACTAGTCTTGCTTTACGTCGCAGCTGTACAGCCTTGCTTTCTGTTCATACTTTTTTTCCTTGCCCACTATTTTGATGAAGAATAGAAGAGAAGTAACTATGCTTCCTGCCTTCTTTCAAAGGCTAATCAAGGCTAACACTGATCTTTGTTGAACACCAGTAAAGTTTCTCTGATTTATCATCCCTTTTGGACTTTTTTTATTGTTGCTTGTCACATGTTGATGAAACATTCTTTTCTCCCATTGATAACCTCGATGAGACTCATAAGATTATCTGTATCCTTGGTTGATATGGGCATTTCTCTTTATAGTTTTCTGCTTTCTAATGTCAATCATCTCATGTATAGTGTTCCTTAAGTTTCCTTTGGGTACAATGTCTTCTTGTTTCTGTCTGAGCTCAGTGTCTTTCCTGTAGTCACACTGTTCCTATTTAAAAATACATAATAAAGTAGGTACTTGTGCTTACTCGTTGGGGTATTAGGCTGTTACCATCTTTGCTTCCTCTAGTTTAATTGATAACAATGCTGATGCAAGTGCTGATACTTTTTTATTGAGTACCGATGAGAAAGTATAAGGTGAGGCTATCACTTTTTGACTTTTGACATCCTGTAGTAAATGGGCTGGAAAAAAACCCGGAGTGTTGGCTCTTTTTCTTCTCTGAACAAGTTTTGTATGAAGACTTGGGATGGTTGTGCTGTATTAGTGTATCAATATAAGTTTGATTTATTGTGTGTCATTTATGATAATGGAAAATTCGGTTCTTGTAGTTAAAGTTGCTTTTACATCACTTTTGTAGACTGTTATTACCTCAATCCCTTCTTGTCATAATTTTGTAGAATAAGTTACAATAATGTTTTTCTGATTACACTTTTTCACTCAGAAGACTTGCCGACAAGTTATAATAACTTGGAAAAGAACTGATTTGTTATTCTATGTGAAGGTCAGCCTGTGGAGAAGCAACAGGAGCTAATTCGAGACATATTTGGAGGTTAGATTGAGTAGAGATCTTACCTATTTTAATTTTTCGAACCTTGCTTTCATAGTTTAATAATGATTGTTTTATGTGGAATATCTTTGGAAAAAACTGTGACTTTGGCTCCTTTGGTTTTTCTTGTTTTTAAAAAAAATTGTATATGAGTGTATTCTACAAGCTTTTATAATTCAGGCAGCTTACCAATTTGATGCAGGAACAACTAGATACTTATCAGCAAGTGATGCCAACTGCAATTAAACAAGGGGCCTCACAGAAACTAGGAAAATGGATTGAGAAGTAGGACCTACTGAAGATTATTGTTTTCTCAAAACAAGGGGGGATGTCACAGGGTAGGAAGGATAGTCAGTTAGGCCTACAGCTAGGGAAAATCAAATAGATATGATAAAAACTCAACAGAAATGACAATTCTTTCTAGCAACTGCTGGAACCTCATCAATGATTTGGCAAGCAAGAAATTGAGGTAGCTTGCCAAAGAAGCCATTAAAGATAGGTAGCTTACGAGACAGGACACCACATATAGCCAAGCTTGAATGGGCATTGGGAAGCAATCTGGGCAATTAGTTGTTGAGGAAGCCATGCAAGGTGCTGCCAATGACCATTGGTGTCGAGCAGGACTTGAAAATATTGACACGTGCTTTTAGCAACCCAAGTGATATGATATACGGATTAGGCATGAGGTGCCCTAATCTTTATTGTGGCATGCATTTGCGTTCTCTGTTCCTGTTGCAAACTTATCCATCTATCACAACCTCAAGGCAGTTTGTTTTAGCTTTCAACAATCATTGCTAAAGGGTCCTAGGATTGTGGAAGCAGTAAACTTACAGACACGATTTGAGCCTAATTTCAACCATTATACAGAAACAAAGTACAATAGATAATGATCAATTATGTAAGGCTTTCTTAGCCATATACCCGTCTAGAAAGACTATATTTTAATTTTTAAGTTATTTGAAGACTCAGATTTGTGGTGAGGTAAACATGTGCTATAATGATATCTTCATAATTTTAATAATTGATTTATCTTCATACCATGTTCATAAGCTGCTATAGTATTAGCTAAATTAAGGGATATTATTTCCATAACTACTTTTTATTTTGGAGATTTGTTATTTCCATTTGTATTACATCGAATCACTAATGTTCATGTTAATAAAGAAAGACTCATATTTAATTAAAACTTTTCCCTTGTACTCTTCTTGTAAGTTGAACCTTGCGTAAATAATTTCCTTCCCAAATTGTGGATGCTCTTGCTAAGTTTTATTATAAACTCCATTGATTCTTGAATGAGGAAGGATTTATTGGAAGCTGCTTGTTTGTCTTATGCTTGAATATTTTTGGATGCCTAGAGTCCAGTATTTTGACAGTATATGTATTCATTCCATCTTGATTGTGGATGCTCTTGCTGGGTTTTATTATAAACTCCATTGATTCTTGAATGAGGAAGGATGCAATGGAAGCTGCTTTTTTGTCTTATGCTTGAATATTTTTGGATGCCTAGAATCCAGTATTTTGGCAGTTGATGTATTCATTCCATCTTGCTTATTTTTTGGGTTTCTTCACATCTTATTATGTGTCTTGTAATATACGTTCAATGTTTTGCAGTGCTGTGCAGCAGAGCTGAAAATGCTAGCAATTTCATTCAGGCTGATGCTATTTTTGGTCCTGTAGGTACATCTCTTTTACAAAAGTTTCAAATTTATTTGACATCTAATTGAAAATGAAATTTGATTCTGGTAAAGATTATAAAAGGAGTGGTAACTCTTCCCCATAATCCTTAGAGAAAGGAATTGATTCAAGTAGATCTTCGTTTTTCTTTGTTCTGAGGCAGTTACAAGCTATTCCTGTACAAGGATTTATTCATCTCTTAGAATCATCCAACTATGATATGCCTTTATAGTGGGATCCCATTGATATCTAATTTATTATAGATTTATTAAATTATTTCACTTTTATGACCTTATGTAAGCATAGCAGTTTGTGGTTTTTGATAATGATTTTTAATGCCAGTTATATGAAATTGATCAATTATATGGGTGGAATTAGTGGTCATCTAGATTATCGATTTAGGAATATTAATAAAGTCACTTTTTGACTTATTCTAAGTTATGCCTTAGTTTCATATTAATATCTTAAATAATATTTAAGTCATTTTAAGCTTCATGCATCTAGGGTTTATGCACCTAGGGTTTTTGTCATTCCTTTACTATAAAAGGAAACATGCTCTCTTCATTTCATAATCTAAGAAGAATTTCTCTCTTCCAAGTTCTGTTATGTTTGTGTTTCTTTGTGAAAGGACACGTGCTCTCTTCATTTCATAATCTAAGAAGAATTTCTCTCTTCCAAGTTCTGTTATGTTTGTGTTTCTTTGTGTTCAGTTTCTTTCTGTTATATGGTATCAGATCAACAGTGAGGGGAAGTCAAAGCGGGTGAAGTCCTATGGATTGCAATTGCATAGATTAGTGATGAATGAGGCAATGTTGTTCGATACACACTGAGAAACTGAAAGGCTTTCAGGGAAAGAAAACAAAGTTATTTTTTGTAGTTTTCTAAATTAGGTTTGTTTTTCTGAAAAAAAGAGAAATACTAGGGTCATATTTCTAGTTTTTTAGAGGGGCTAGGTTTTTTTTTCCCTATTTAAATCTAGGTTTGGTTTTTTTGGAAATTTATTAAAAAATGATTTTCAGAAAATTAGAAGAAAAAAAAGTACAAGAAAAGACCAAATTGATTTTTGAAGAAAAAGGGTAAATCAATTATTTTTTGGATCAACCATACATCTGTTATACATCACATAGCCAGTGTACAACCACCAATAGGCATATGGATCAGCCATTGTATGGGTCAACAGCCACTGTATTACATGCCAATCAGTTGTACAAACAACCGCCAAAGCCGCAAGTCATACAATCCCGCCATACAACACCCGTAGAGACGAAATTAACCGTGCAAACACTCAGAAAATTTTTCTGCAGATTGCACGGACATGCAGCAGCACATATTCACTGATTTCTTAGTGAATTCGACTGGGCAATGATCGAATTTGGTCAATTTCATTTTAATTTTGCAGATCCAGTGAGTAATTGGCTAAAATTTTGCAAATCCAGCAAATAATTGGCTGGAATTTGACAATTTGGACAGGTAATTCTTCGTTCTTTGTAATTTGCTGTTTTGGGAAGAAGGAATAGAAATTTGTTAAATTTAATAGGTATTTGGCAGATCTACAATAGATCTATGCATTCTTCAACAGATTTATTAATTTTATAGCAATATTTTTTTTGTTTTTATCTTCAAAATCTTTTGTTTGGGGGAGGAAAATCGTAGTTTTCTTGGCTGTAAGTCTCTATTTCTGTTACAGATTTGATTTTGCATCAAGTTTGGTTCTCTTGATAAGAGGTACAGACCACCTGTCGGCATGATTCCCATGAATTTTTCAGCTAAGAGAATGCAGAAATAGCTCAAGTCAGTAGGAAATCAGCATTGTTTTGCAGCAGGAGGGAAAAAAAGACCAAAGTGGTAGTACAGCACCTATACGGATTCTCAGAGTTATTTTCTATAGTGCATTCATTACACACAATATGAGTGTAATTTGACTATGGACTGGAAACTAGCTTTTGTTACATTGCATATATTGTTGCCATAACAACAGTCATTATCTAAGTTGAACTGGATAGTCGCTGATAGAGAATCACTTTTAGAGAATAAAGCCAATCCTCAATCCATGATCAAGTGTCATTGTGAGATGCCTTGTCCAGAGAAGCAATGTGTTTTTTCTTGGGGATTCCTTCCATTTAAGTCCCCATTCATTAATTTCAAAACATAAGACGTTTAGTGATCCCGAGAATTTGTGAGCCATGCTTAGTATACATATACGACCAATAGAAACTTTAGTACCATAACTTATCTGTTACTCAATGAATAAGCATTAATGCAACTAAACTGAATTCCACTTCTAACATAAACTGATGTAAAAGCTGAAGCAAAGACCCGAGAGCTGAGAGCTGTGCTTTCCTTTACTGTACAAATTTGTAATGTCCCTTTCCCAATGATCACTCCAGGAGGATTAATTAATAGGCTATAGTTGGTGCAAGAGAATTAATTAATTTAATTATTTAATGTTGCCTGGCCAAAAATCAACATTTATATTGAATAATTAAATTAAAAGGCGATATAAAGTAACTTTGGAGAAATATTAAAGGGAGACATATAAAGTTACTTTATAATTAATTATTAGAGCGGAAAAGGCAAAAGGGTATAAAAAGTGCAATTGGAGCTCATTCTCCTGATTCATGATTATTTTTCTCAAAATCAATTTGGAGAGCTATTGAAGTTTTTTTGGTTCTGGGACTGAAACCCTTTGAGCGATTGCGTTTGGTGGTGAGACTGATCCACCCTAGCTAATCAAGTTGGAGAGATCACCCATATCTTTCACTAGGATTCATTATTGAAGAAGTAGGCATTTTCAGAGTTTGTGGGTGTTGGTGGAGGTCGTTTAGTGTAGGTCGAGCTGCCATTCTTTATCTCTGCTCTTCCTCTTGGGCCGTACCACTTATTGGCAGCTCACGGGGATCTAAAAGGTGCCGTACCACTTATCTGCAGCTCGTGGGAGTCTAAAAAGGAGCCGTACCACTTATTTGCAGCTTGTGGGAATCTCAAAAGGGGGCCGTATCACTTCTTACAGTTCGTAGAGTTCTCAAAAGGGGGCCGTATTATTTTCAGCAGCTCGTGGCATTTAAAAAGGGGGCCGCCTCCATAAAAATGAAGCTGCAAATGTCTATGGATACCTACAGGTCAGATTGTAGAGTAATTTCAGGTTGCAATTGCTGAATTAATAAGAATATTACAGCTGATGTGAAATCATTGTTATCTGCGTGTTGAATAAACCCCATATGGGTGCAAACTCTCTTGTGAAATTGTCTGAGAAGAAGATTTGAAATCCAATAAACTCAAAAACATATCAGCAGTTAAGGGGATTTTACATTGGCTATATCTTGTGCAAACTTTTGACCTTAGCTATGATATTCTATATTAGTTAGTTGGTAGCCTTGCACATGAATGTAATCATGTGACTTCCTATGGTATTCGTTAATGGAGACAGAAACTAAAATCAAGCTCACGAAAACTGAAATGAGGAACTCCTAAAATGAAGGTCAGAGTTGTTTTCTATATTGCATTCATTACACACAATATGAGAGTAATTTGATCATGGATTAAAAGTTAGCTTTTGTACCATTGCATAGATTGTTGACATTGTATTTGAAGATTCAGTTTACGTTTCCATTGGAATGTGTTTGCCTGAAAGTTGATCAGGTCGACAATTGTCCATAATTTGTACGATAGTATCACAGTAGAGCTTAATTGATAATGTGAGATTTTTATTTCCACTGATGTTCTCTGGTTGCATTTTGTCCATATGATTGCTACCATGTTCGCCTTTCACAGTGTAGAATCTTGAAAGAGTAAAATTTTCACGTCTTATTTTCTCCGAATGCAGGGGACAAAGCTGGTGTACAAGCACTTTGCAACTCTATACTTCGTATTTGTATTCGACAGCTGTGAAAATGAGTTGGCGATTCTCGACCTCATACAAGGTGATTTTTTTATTCATCTGCTGTAGAAATTTCTGTCTTTAATTGATATAGGAAAAGTGTCAGCTGCTTGTTTGATAGAATAGGATTGTATGGCATCGGCACAGCCTACAGGTTATGCATGCATGCCCATTATAGAGAAAAACATATTATGCCCATATTTTATCTGCTATAATCTTTTTCCATTTTTGAAAGTATTAGCTACTTGTTTGGAAGGATTATATAAAGTTGCCGTTGGCACAGGTTGTGTATACAAATACCTATTTATGATTAATTGATTATGGACATTTATAGGATTATATAAAGTTGCCATTGTCGCAGGTTGTGTATGCAAATGCCCATTTACAATTAATTTGATTATGCCCATTTGTAGATCTCATACAGAGGGTTGTGTAAGCTGCCATGACTGGTGGTGTGCAGCAATTGACATTGTTTTACAAGCTTTGGAAATATCTGTGAGACAAATTAAGATTAGAATTCTCATGGCAGGATGGTCAGGCATTTTTCTTGTAAAATATTCTTTGATCAATCTACTCGAATGGACTTGTTAATGTATCTAAACTCATGAAAACTGGCATGACTGGTGGTGTGCAGCAATTGACATTGTTTTACAAGCTTTGGAAATATCTGCGAGACAAATTAAGATTAGAATTCTCATGGCAGGATGGTCAGGCCTTTTTCTTGTAAAATATTCTTTGATCAATCTACTTGAATGGACCTGTTAATGTATCTAAACTCATGAAAACCGGTTCTTTGAATATGCTGTAGAACCTCGAGGATAACTCTGCTTTGCTAGTGCTAATCAAACAGAAGTATTGCAAGAACTAGGTGCTCATTTCAAAGTAGTAAAGAATAAGATGAAGGCAATGATCAAGAGCTTGGAAGACAAGGTTAAAAGGAATGTTACTTAGGGCAGCATTCCAAGAACTGTTTCATTACAAGAGCTAGACGGGCTTAATAATGAAACCCTAGATAGGATTACATTGGTGAGCACATGAGAGAGATTACACAATAACACACTTTGATATTATAAATAACCTGTGCATTTATTACAATGGGATTCACTTCTCTTATATAGAGATCAAAATATGAGATTCTTGTCCAAAACCCTAAAAACTAATAATAACCTAAAAGCATATCTTTTAGCCTAAGTCATTAAGATGGCATTATTACAAGGGTAAACCTTATATTCTAACTTCTCTTGATGTTTACAGTACTGAAAACAAAACTTATTGAAATCAAATACATACTGGCTGAAAACAAAATATTAAAAGTAAACTGAACCAAACGCTGAAAACAAAATATCAAAAGTAAACTGAGCCAAACATTCTTGAGAGGCTTCTTCTCTAAAAACCATTCTTGCAACATGCAGGGCTCTATCAGATTGCTTCGTAACCCTCTTAATGGTGTCGCTCCTGAGTTTCTAGATTCCACCTCCTCGAACTTTTGAATTATTGGGCAACCATTCATGAATTAAATCCATAGTGGTCCAATTAGCTATCTCATGACCCTTGTAAGGGCATAATTCCCAAGATCCACACACTCCCAAACTATCTAAGCAGCCATCCATGCTAAGCTTTATCTACATTAGTGTTAGATTTTCAATGAGCTATGGCTCTTGTATCTTCTTTAATTTTTCTGTTTAACTATTACTTGAACCATAACTACTGCAGCAAACCAAGATCACAAGAAGAATAACCATGCATAAGAACACAAGAAGTATCTTGGGAAACCCTTCTCAACAAGGGAAGAAAACCCAGCCAATCCTTTGCTATATTCCTCAAGAGAAAGACCTCCCACACCATTACCAAACCTAGCACACAAGAGGGTGCTGTAATTCTCATAATTTCAGACCACAACTTCTGAAATCATGAGATGACACAATGATAAGTGTGTTTCCTCAATGGGGATTCACCTTTATTTATATAAGACATGTCACATCAAATGATGTGTCTATTGGCACAATAGGGCCGACCTCAATAACTCAAAATATAATTAATAATGACCATATTGATTATCTTTTACATTAATTATTAATCACATTAAGGTGGGGTCGACTTGTACCCTTTATATTACAATTAGGGTTACAGGCAGGTCTGACTCTTGAACAATATAGCAAGGGATCTTATACACCCACTAGTGCTCATCCACTAGGGGCACATCCATAGGGATGTCCATATCTCTGGCTCACTGCATTACACAGAGGAACCACTTCTTCACTAGTGCTCAGCCACTAGGATCACGTTCACCTGTGCTCATCCACAGGGACGTCCACTCAACAGATCTTCTTTCCCACTGCATTACACAGGAGAGTTATCTGGAGTTTCTCATCAACTCTTTGCTCAGAGGAGGCTAATACATCATCTTCATTTCTGTTCTCACGACGATGCACCCAACACTTTGGGATTTCACACATTCACCTTGTGTTCAGCCATAGGCACGTCCAACTCTGCAGATCTCCTTTCTCATTGTGTTACATAGGAGAATCATCTGGAGTTCTTCTCAACTCTCTGTAAGGAGGAGGCCATCTCTACATTCCAGCTCTGTCTCAGATAGGAACCACACACCCCTCTCAGGGGATTTCTCTCAGGTTTGTAAGTTGGAGAATGTCTCATGTAGCTGCAATCATCAATAATTAGATCCCTTCCTTCCTTCAAAGTTTGAGGTTCTTAAAATGTGAAAAATGTCGTTTCTTCAATAAAGGTCATCACCACTTTCTACATTTGGTGGATCTTCAACAATGACTACATTAACTACATGTGATTTGTCCTTGAGATTTCCCTTGAGAACATCGTTGGCTTGAAACCTACGGTTCTGGGTCGTGTGACCCATTTTCTTGCAATAATAACATTCCATCTTGTAGAAATTTCATGAATTGAGATTTCTTATGCAATTCAGAAATTTCACCTCTTTGACTAGAGGTTTTCCAGATTTTAACCCTATGAATTTTCATCTTAGGGCTGTTATCAAAGGAAAAATAAAATAGCGTTAGAAACAAAACAATATTTCACTTCTTAACAATCCAATCTTCTAAGCAATCCAAGGAGAAAAAATACCATAGTGACTTGATAAATTTCAGCCCTCTAGGGCAATCTTATCATGCATATACTAGATCTGAAAACTCACTTTTACAGCAATTATAACAGCAGTAAATCAACCCTTAACTTCTTCAATTATGATGTCAAATCATGCAACAAAATTGTCCTTTACTTATGTTAAATCAGTAAGACATATATAGCCGTAAATTTCAATTCATGAAGAACATACATGGCTGGAATTCAAATTCACATTTTACACAAGTTGTGGACAGCTGCAAACTTCATTAATATACACAAGATGAAATTGATGTACATCTAGTACAATCCACTAGCTCTCCAAAACCCTAGGTAGGGAAAACAATGAAAACCCTTTCTCAACCAAGGAGCTCCAACATGCATGAATCATTCAAGCAAGTCCTCCAAGGCAAGACGTCCTCTTCGCTTCTTTTTGTTCACCAAATATGCTCGAGGTTTCATCTGAATACCGGAATCTCAAACCTTGAAGGGATGAAACCCTAACCTAGACATCAAGATGCTTCGAGAAGATCATGAAACCCTAGCGACTCCAATAGAGAGAGAGAGAGAGAGAGAGAGAGAGAGAGAGAGTACAAATGAACATACAAGAACGATAGACCATCACCAACATCCTCTTTAGAGGAGTTGATCCGAATTGGATCCTCACCAAACTTTGTAATAAGCATGTAATTGTTTTTATTTTATTTTGTTTGTTTTTTTGGCAAAGTTAGAAGTGGAAACGAACCATTGTGATGGTTGGCCTTCCAAAGGAATCCCATTAAAAAATGAAGGCTGTAGTTAAGAAGGACAACAATGAGAGATGGAAATAGGGTTGGGAAGTTTGAAGGGCAGAGATGAGAGCTCGAAGATTGCAGTCTGCTTGAAGATCAATGGATGAAGGAGTCAAGGAGTTTGTCCACGATGTGCGAAGGCATCTTTGAGCCATTGCCATTTGCAATTTTGTTTTGCTAGTGAGTAGTGCATGAGATTTTGAGCATGCATAACTCATCCCATTGTAATGAATTCTCCAAGCATAATAAATCTCCACTGGTTCTAGCTTTTCATGTGTGAGTTTCCAAAGTAAAATCTCCATTTCTAATTGTTGAATTTTAGGCCCAACACCCGACAGTTTATTTCCTACCAAACCTTGTTGTAATAAACTTATTAAGTAGATTTATTGAATAAAAAACATAACTAAGTTTTAATGATCTAAATCAATAAAACAACGGAAGCACAACAAGAAACCATACACATTTGCAAACATAATTTTCTGGGTAAATACCCCTGGAAAAACCCCTAAGGGAAAACCAATACTATGATGATTTTATTAGTATAAAATCTGGGCTTCCATCCTGGGATAATGGCCCACCCAAGGAAAAATACATAACAACAAAATAGCCTAGCCTATCACACCTCAAGATCCGTCCTTTGATCTTGCTGGCTGCTACTTCTTTGTTGCCCCTTGTTCTTTTCCTTGGACCCTGCGCATGCACACTTGGATTAAAGTCCTTCTCCACCCAATTCAATGAGATCCCACTATCTCACTCTGTGTGTCTCCTCCTCTCACCTTATTTGCCTTTTATAATTGAGTTTACCCTAAATCCAAAACCCTAGATCTCCAAAGTG
This sequence comes from Picea engelmannii, assembly GCA_009831015.1. NCBI lineage: Eukaryota > Viridiplantae > Streptophyta > Pinopsida > Pinales > Pinaceae > Picea > Picea engelmannii. Next base: position 210,446 of record ML802987.1, read on the forward strand.
ATCAATGGCAGAGATTAGACCTCACTATCACTTTAAATCAATGGCTAGGATTTAATTTAATTCAGTAATGCCAAAACTTAGGCATTTAATTAAACTAAACTCACATTAATTAGAAAAAGGCATCCACTTTAATAATCACTTTATTAAAGTGAATTTCCTAAGCCTTGAGAGGTACTAAGGACGACTTCCACATGTTAGACACAACATCAATGTGGGAGTACCTATCCGATGCTACAAACATCAACACTCCCTCTTAACGAGGAAGGTAGTCCTCTAAGAGCCACCTGGAACTGGTTCTCCCTCCGACCCTGGTACAATGTTGCACACATCATCCTGCACACTGACATCCCTCCAACCTTGCTGGTCAACTACTCCCTGAACACTGGAAGTCTCGAAATCGATGACACTACACATTAGTGCCATGAAGTATGGGCACTTCTTCGAAGGCCTTCTCTCACTGTTTGTACTCCTACGAGCCTCCCATTGCTGCTGAGCATCCATCAATGTCAGCTCTTACCAACTAGGTCTCTTGATAGAATTGGAAGGGGCTAACTCCCTCTTCCCATCTGAAGGTTGACTCCCCATACTGGAAGTCCGTGAACTCCGCTCACCCTTTGGAGCCTCCTGCTCCTCGTCCTCTGTCACTGACATTGATCCATGATCCAAGATCCCCTTGGATCCACCTACAGGCTTTCCCTGCAACCTGTGTACCTCACCCTCTTTGACACCAAGAACTCGAGCTGAGTCTATGTTAGATTTCTTCGATCGAATAAGAACCCGACCGTCCTTGAAAAAAATGGTGTATCCACTGTCCTCCATTGCTGAAATTGAGAGCAAATTCATTTTAAGCTTCGGAACATACAACACATTTGCCACCTCTAGAGAACCTACCAACTCTAGTTGGAACCTGACTGTCCCAACTCCCTCTACACCACACTTGGCATTGGTGCCAAGCTCCACATGCAGATCCGAGTCTGTCTTTGACCAACTGGTGAATAACTCATATGTCCTCGTCATGTGATGAGAAGCTCCATTGTCCACGAACCGGGCATTACCGGAAATTGTGCTAGAAAGACGAGACTAACAATAATTTCTTCTTGAACTTCTCAACAAACTCCTTGACTTGAGCTTTTGCAGATGTTGCTACCTGCTGAGACTTACTCTTCCCTTTCGTTCTAGACACTGTGAAGCATAGTGGCCACTCTTGTGGCATGCAGAGCATTTCTCTTTTCTCAAATCCTTCTTCTTTCCAGGCTGTGGAGTTGACTCTCCACCTATATTCCCCCTGCTCCTTGCCTAACTAGCAAGGGCCAGTTTCTCATCATCACCAACTTGTTGGCTTGCTAGAGATTCCTCCCGAATCTCCTTCTAGATGAATTCATCCCATAGCCTATCAAATTTGGGAAGTTTCTCTCGTGCCTCAATTCCTTTGATGAATGGGGCCCATGGCTTAGAGAAACCGTTTAGGGCCATCCTCACCAACACTTCATCTGTCACAACTTCCTCAACAACTGTCTACTGATCACATACCTGAGTGATCTTGGTGAGATAAATGGTCATTGTATCTGATCTGGTCATCTTGGTGTCTCTGAGATTTTCCCTCAACACCATCTTCCTGTTTGTATTGTTGCTTTGGAAAAGATTCGTCAGAGCTACAAACATCTCCGTGGATGACTTCTTCTCAGATATATGAAGAATCAAATAATCTTTCACCACATCTAAGATGATCCTCTTGGCTTTCACATCCTTCAACTCATGGGCGACCAGGTCCTTTGGATCCGTTGGTGGGGTCATTATTGTGTTAGCAAAATCCCACAATCCATCCTCCATGAGAACCAATGTGACCCTCACCTTCCAAGGTACAAAGTTAGATGCACTCTCCAGCCTGTTCTCAAAACTCAAACCGACCGCGACCACCTCCAAATCAGATTTTACCAGGAAATACAAACTGCTGAAAAATGTGCCTTGTCCTTTAGACACAGTAAACTGAAGAATTTGTGCTTAGTCCTTCAAGCACAAAATTGATCTTTGGCTGCTCGAGATTCTGCTGCCCGCTGCTCGGACTCTATTGCCTGTTGCCCAGACCTTTGTTCGCTGCCTTCTACGGTTTGCCCAAGGCCCTTGTGGCCTACTCGTGCTCTCTGTGATTGACCGATGGTCTTTGTAGTTGTCCGACGATTTCCCTCGACCCTGTTGGTGGCTGCTGCGACTTGTGTCCTGACGACAGCTGTGGCCCTGATTGCGGTTGCTGCGGCATGCGCCCTTGCGGCTGTCCACGACCCTGCTGTCGACGACGCTGCTACGACGACAGTAGCTTCTCCCTTTTCTGCTTCTCCTCAACACTCAACAACTCCTGCTCGAGCCTCCTACGATAACCCTCTGTCTCTCGCCGTCACCTGCACACCTCCGCCTACTCTTGTTTTGTCACTGCTGCCAGCCGGTTAACTCCTGGCCCGTACCTTCACATGGCACACGTGCCTTATCTTCAGCAGTTGCGGCTGCTGTTCCAACACCCACCCCCGATTCCATTGCAGCTTGCTCACGCAGGGATGCTCTTAGCAGGCGACTGCGACAACACCTATGCCATACAACTGTACGACCCTACCTTTTCCTCTTATTTTTTTGAATTTTTCCCGTAGACCCGCAGAAAACAAAATTTCCTGCACTGCAAAAAATCACGATCTATGCACTTGATTCCTCCCATGTTAAATTTCAGATACCATGATACCATGTTAAATTTTCATTTCCTCCGCAGTCTTGGCTCTGATACCATGTTAAATTTCAGATCCAACACTTGACAATTTATTTCATAGAAAACCCTTGCTATATGATTTGAAATTAGCTTAAATTGACTTTGTTATGCTAATTGCAATTTTCTGCAACTCTGTTAATTAAATGGACTTAATAAAGTTCAATGAGCAATTAAAATGACAAAAATGGAGAATAAACAACAATAGAGAAGACAATAACAACAAGTTGTCAACGAAGTTCACCCCTCGTGGACTACGTCTCTAGGTCCGCTTCAATAGTGGCACCGATCCATTAAAAATATGAGAAAAGTACATCAAAATGGCCTTCTTACATCAAAAAGTATCTTGAACCTGCAAAATTTTTTCTTCAACATTCTTCTAGGAAGACATGAGCACCGCTGGTAACTTTCCCTGGTTTCTTCTCGCAAATAAAAATGCTAAATGGCCTTTTCTCCATACAATATCTTGCTGTCCTACTCTCTTCAAAAGAAATTCGCTGCAATATATAACATGGCTGTAGCATGTGGTCTAATGGTAGAACATTTTCTTTTGGTAGAGAAGGGTAGGGTTCAAATCCCCTTGGATCTGCCCTTCCCATACTTTATTGCCAAACGTTTGGATATTTATCCCACATCCATCGCGCATAGGCACTTTATACTCATTATAATACATTGTATTTTCAATTAAATGCATGGAAAATGGGTTACCATACCACATATAGTTGTGTTGATTGAAATATTCATAGGTGGATACATGTACATTGGCACTTAAAACAAGGTTCATTAATTGTTGGTCAACAATATGATTTTTAAATCTCACTAACCAACTTTAATTAATTAAACCAAATTTGCCAATTGCCATGCATTGCTTCTACCACCAGGCAGGAGATAATACCAAGTACCACGTAGGATTTCTAGAAGGTCCACGTGGTAGCGACTGGTTGGTTCATGTGGCAGCCTCCGATTGGTCCATGTGGCAACCTCCAGTTGGCCCACCTGGCAGCCTTCGGTTGGTCCATGTAGTGCTACATGTCAACTTGTCATCAAGCCATGTGTCATTGTGCCACGTGTCTTCCTGCCATGTGTCAACCTACCATGTGTCTTCCTGTGAGTGTGCCACGTGTGAGTCTTTGTGTGTGCCACGTGTTAGCACTTGCCCCCCTGTTTTTCCTTCAACTTTCAAAGGCCATAACTTTTGCATACGATGTCCGTTTGAGCCCGTTCAAATTGCGTTGGAAATCTCTTGAAGATCTCTTCGACATGAAGACCTTTTCATTAGTTGTTGAGCACATCAATTTTGGATCGATTGTGGGAATCCTCCTAGATCAATCCTCCCCACTAAGAAGCTTTTGGACCACCAAAAGTTTGATTTGATTTAGTAATCAAGTGAGGATACAACTTCCTCACTTGTCTAGTATCCATCCATCTTGATACAAACAATCTCTTCAAAGATGTATATTTATCAATATTGTCACCATGTTCGTAAACCGGAAATAAACAAAGATTGTTCATCATTTCATAAGCCAAGAACATTCTCAATGCTACCACAAAACTTAGCACATGCTCTGCAACAATTCCTTTTGAGTCTAACAATACCAACTGAAGACAAAGAACATCGACATAGTACCTGGGCATAACATTATCTTCTTCCAACTCAGACATAGATGCAAGGAAATCCATCACTTTCCTTAGGAGCTCACTTTCATTTTTCACATTCTGACTCCAAAAATAGTCAATGACACTATAAAACCACTTGTATGCATACCATCTATGCAACTTAACAGATGATAGCCAATGGGTCATATTATGCATACTAAAAGTGTCAACCATTTTAATTGTTTCACTGTCAGAATTGAAAGAAATATCCCAACAATTACTTGAAGCACTATCAACGATTTCTAGTGAAGCCTCTTTCTTTTCAATGACTAGCAGTTGGTATAATTCCCCAACATTATCTGAATGGAGTTCATCAACCAATAAAGATTTGCAATCAACCTCTATCAACAAAATTTCCACAAGTGTAGAAGGATGCTCTGTAGGAATATAAGAACTAAGAGGAATCACTATAGAACTAGTACAAGTTATAGTATTGGCATGCAAGCCTTGAGTCATTAAAGCTTTGGATTTATCATCATCCTTAGCTTTTACACATGAGTACAAAATTTTTGTTGGCATTTACCAATATTTTCATTTGTCCTGTAGTAGCAAGAGACAAGTTAGACTTCACATGATCGGCTCTTACAATATACTCAATCTCATCCTTTTTGAGATGATACTTGTTCTCCTCCCTGTAGAAGATAGTCTTCCTGTCATACAAATAGGGACTTTCCAAAACAATCCCACAAATATCAAGTGGTACAACATCTAACTCTACCTCATTGATGAACTTAGAGGTAATTGCAAATCTGAGTTTACATTGTTGAGATATCTGCAACTTAGCATCTTCACATAACCATCCTAAAGGATATGGTTTTGGATGAGGCTTAGTTTCAAGTCCCAATGTATTAACAATTTCTTCAGAAATAAGATTAGCTTGTGAACCCCTATCAATAAGTGTATCTATTTTTGTATGTTTTGAGATGACTTTAATATGAAATAGCTCACTTTTCTTTTCATCAGACATCATTTCAATGTTTAAAGAATGAGTACTAGAGCTAGAACTAGTAGAAAAATATATGCCTTGTAGTCCAATGGCCATGATCTTGGTTTCATCACCTGAATATGATCTAAGATCCTCTTGGATTGTAGTCGTAGTCTTCTTATCACCCTTCTTATCCTCGAACCACTTTGGCTTTAGTTCTGGATGAAGTTTCCAACACCTAGCATCATCATGTCCTTTCTTTTTGCAATGTGAACAACAAGGCTTGTCATCTTCTATCTTCACTGTAGTTGTTCTTTTCTCCTTACCCTCTCCTTTGTTCTTTCCTTCCACTGGCTGAACTGGTTTTTCAGAGAACTCATCCTAGACATTCTTTTCCCTTGACTCAATGCAAGTAGCTTGGACACAAACTTCATCAAAATTAGTTGGGTTAAACATAAGAATAGTATGTCTCAAATAACTATGCAACACACCAATACATTTCAAAAGAGTGTCTTGCATATAAAGAGGAATGCCCAAAGTTAATGCTCTCTTTCTAAACTCTTGCGTATAGTCTTGCACATTCTGTTTTCTACCTTGCCTTAAATTCTGCCAATCCATTATTGCTTGTTGCATATATTCTAACGAGTAGAATTGTTTTTTTAAAGCAAAAGTAAACTCATACAAAGAAGATATCACTTTACCTTCTTGACTCTTACTCTCCCACCATATCAACGCTGTGCCTCCCAGTCGTAGAGTAGCTAGCTGGACTTTTGCTTTTTCATCCACAATTCTTTGAACTCTGCAATAGACTTCAATTTGCTTGATCCAATTATCCAGCTTTTCTGGATTAAGTTCACCATTATACATTGGAAAATCAAATTTTACATCCAATTTTAACAAAGGTAATTTGGAATCGGTCTTTTCTAGTTTCCCTTTTTGAGATGGAGATGGAGGTGGAGAAGAAGAAGTAGAAGGAAGGAGTAGGAGTTTGAGGAAAATCACCACTGCCTTCTTTGTCTTTCACTTGACTTGGGCCTTCTCTATTCTTTCTTTGTTCTCTGTATAACCCTTCCACCATGGATTTCATCTCAAAAAAAACTTGCCGAAACGATCTTTTAGGCTCAGTGAGGTCTTCTTTCCTTGGAGATGCCATTGCTTGTCTTTGGATTGCCAGTCTTGTACCAATCTACGGATTGTACTCTTCAAGCTATTCTTCTCTACGCTTGAGCTTAGACCTCGTTAGCATTCAACACCAACACTTGCAAATCCTTGATCAAACCTGCTCTGATACCAACTTTATATAAAATTAGCTTAAATTGACCTTATGCTAATTGCAATTTCCCGCAACTTTATTAATTAAATGGACTTAATAAAGTTTAATGAGCAATTAAAATGACAGAAATGGAGAATAAACAACAATAAAACATACAATAACAACAAGTTATTAATGGAGTTCACCAATCGTGGGCTATGTCTTCGGGTTCGCTTCAATAATGGCACTGATTCATTAAAAAGTTGAGAAAAGTATATCAAAATGGCCTTCTTACATAAAAAAGGATCTTCATCTTGCAAACATTTGTCTTCAACATTCTTCTAGGAGGATAGGAGCACCGCTGGCAACTTTCCTTTGTTTCTTCTCTCAAATAAAAATGCTAAATGGCCTTTTCTCCATACATATCTTGTTGTCCTGCTCTCTTCAAAAGAAATTCGCTGCAATATATAACATGGCTGTAGCATATGGTCTAATGGTAGAGCATTTTCTTTTGGTAGAGAAGGGTGGGGTTCAAATCCCCTTGGATCCGCCCTTCCCATATTTTATTGCCAAATGTTTGGGGATTTATCCCACATCTGTTGTGCATAGGTACTTTAAACTCATTATAATACATTACATTTTCAATTAAATGCATGGAATGTGGGTTACCATACCACATATATGTTGATTTTTCAATAAGAAAGGCTTAAGCATGAAGTTCATTCCATTTTAACATTTTACTTAAACCATAAACAATTTGTTGCAGCAACCAAGATCACAAGAAGAAAACACCATGCACAAGTACACAAGAAATATCCTGGGAAACCCTTCTCAACAAGGGAAGAAAACCCAACCAATCCTTTTCTATATTCTTCAAGAGAAAGACCTTCACCACCATAAACACCTAGCACATAAGAGGGTGCTCACAAACCCTAGAAACCTAGAGCCCAAGAGAGGTGTGCACTTTTCCCAAGAACAAGTGTTTGTTGAAATTTCCAAACTCACACTTGTGATATGATTCCACAATGGGGAATTTTCCTTTACTTATATTAGACTAAACTTGTCAACAGAAGTGTCTATTGGCACAAGGAGGCCGACCTCAATAACTCATAATAAAATTAATAATTACCATATTAATTATCTTTTACATTAAGGTGGGGCCGACCTGTACCCTTTACATTACAAATAGGGTTACAGGTAAGTTTGACTCTTGAACAATATAGCAAGGGATCTTATCCACCCACTAGTGCTCAGCCACTAGGGGCACATCCATCTGTACTCAGCCACAGGGATGTCTCTCTATCTCACTGCGTCTCACATGAGAACCACACTCACTAGTGCTCAACCACTAGGATCACGTTCACCTGTGCTCATCCACAGGCACGTCCAACTCAACAGATCTTCTTTCTCACTAGGTTACACAGGAGGGTCATCTGGAGTTCATTATATCAACTCTCTGCTCAGAGGAGGCTAACACATCGTTTCATCTCTGTCTCAGAACGATGCACCCAACTCATGGGATTTCACACGTTCACCTGTGCTCAGCCACAGGCACGTCCAACTCAGTAGATCTTTTTTCTCATTGCGTTACACAGGGGAATCATCTGGAGTTCATCTCAACTCTCTGCAAGGAGGAGGCCAACACAACGTTCCCGTTCTGTCTCAGATAGGAACCACACACCCAACTCATGGGCTCTCTCTCAGGTCTACTCAATCAGTCTGTGTCCTGGAGGATGTCTCACACAGCTATAATCATCAACAATATAGTAGTGCTGGTTGAAATATTCATGGGTGGATACATGTACATTGGCACTTAAAACAAGGTTCATTAATTGTTGGTCAAGAATATGATTTTTAAATCTCTCTAACCAACTTTAATTAATTAAACCAGATCTGCCAATTGCCATGTAGGATTTCTAGAAGGTCCATGTGGTAGACTCTGGTTGGTCCACGAGGCAGCCTTCGGTTGGTCCACTTGGCAGCCTACGGTTGGTCCACCTAGTGCCACATGTCAACTTGTCATCAAGCCATGTGTCAACCTACCATGTGTCATTGTGCCACGTGTCTTCCTGCCACGTGTCTACCTGTGAGTGTGCCACGTGCCAGTCTTTGGGTGTGCCACATGTCTGCATTTGCCCCCTGTTTTGCCTTCAACTTCCGAAGGCCATAACTTTTGCATACGGTGCCCCTTCGAGCCCGTTCAAATTGCGTTGGAAAGCTCTTGACGAGCTCTTCGACATGAATACCTTTTCATTAGTTTTTGAGAACATCAATTTTGGATCGATTGTGGGAATCCTCCTTGATCACTGTGATAAACTTATTAAGCAAATTTATTGAATAAAAAACACGGTTGAGCACAAAGGAAACCATACACATTTGCACATGTAATTTTCTGGGTAAATACCCTGGAAAAACCCCCAAGGGAAAACCAGTAATGTGATGATTTTGTTAATATAAAATCTGGGATCTCGTCTTGGGATAATGGCTCACCTGAGGAATAATTCAAAACAACAAATAGCCTTGCCTATCATACCTCAAGATCCGTCCTTCGATCTTGTTGGTTGCTACTCCTTTGCTGCCCCTTGCTCCTTTCCTCGGACCGTACCCTTGCACACTTGGATGAAAGTCCGTCTCCACCCAATTCAATGAGATCTCACTATCTTACTTTATGTGTGTGTCCTCCTCTCACTTTAGCTGCGTTTCATAGTTGTGAGTTTACCCTAAATCCAAAACCCTAGATCTCCAAAGTGATCAATGGATGAGATTAGATCTCACCATCACTTTAGATCAATGGCTAGGATTTAATTTAATTCACCAATGCCAAATACTTAGGCATTTAATTAAATTAAACTCACATTAATTAGAAAAAGGCATTCACTTTAACAATCACTTTATTAAAGTGAATTTCCTATGTCTTGAGAGGTGTATTAAGGACGAATTCCACATGTTAGACACAAAACCAATGTGGAAGTACCTATCCGATGCTACAAACATCAACACTAATGTGGGTTCCTGATCTAGTTTCCTATGTAATCCACTTTATATCTCTGCATCTGTACTAGCAACATTGGATTTCCAGTTTATGAATTCCTCTTTAAATTATAATGCTTTTGGATTGCCAACTTTGTGAAGACTAAGAATGTGTTGGTTCAAGAGTGATGTACAGAGCATAACCAGTATTTGATTATATTCTAATATTTGCTTCTCCTTCTCACATCATATTGATCGCCAACCATAACATTTGAGGGGAGTGACCAACCTCGTTGTTGTAGTGGCCTTTGACGCGCCCTATCGTTTGCTATCCTACTCATCTTGATTTCCATTCTTTGGAATATTGAGGCAATACTACCACGCATTGAGGAAGATCCTTTCATGGTGCAGAAGCGAGTAAGCTAATACTCTTTTAGCGTAGAAGCAGATTAATTCTAAGCTCCTGCACTTTATTATATTGTTAATTATCCTATTTAGTCAGTTATAATCTATCTCTAACGATGTTACATCAAGTAGAAAACCAAAATTTGGGCTTGGTGATTCATTTCCACAGGGAAGTGATCTTCTGAGTAGATAGGTGGCGAATGGCTTGATCCAAGAAGAAGTGTAGACTCCAGTAAAGTGATTTAAGGGAATGACATTGCAATTTATGAAGGATAGGAACCATGCATACTCTAAAGCTTTAGAACTATTATGCATGAAACCATAAGGAGATTCACATTAGGAATGACCAAGTACAGAAGGAAATCATTTTTCAAATACCAAGCAAGTGAATCACCTTATCTTTTAACCAGGGTAAACTCCAGATCAAGACCTCTTTAATACTTCTCAATGAATCCGCTCTGCATACTGTATTTCAAATCGCATCTGGGCCTGCATTCAAATTGATTCTTGTAGCTGAGCCCTTACATCGAGAACTAACTTTAATTTTGCGAAGTATTTGTGTCGACAAAATGGATAGGCCATAGGCCCACCCTTTATGGATCTTCTGGTATTAGAGAAGGTTCCAAAGACTTGGAGAGCACCTGCATGGTAAACACCTGCAACCAATACCAAAGTAGTGGACACGCATAGTAGAGGACCATCAATGGAGAGGAATCCTCATGAAGAACATGACAAGGAAGACTCGAAGGTCAAATCTGCTCGACCGGATTAGAACATTGCTGCATTGACAAAATTGGTGACGTAGTTGTTGGTGAAGAAAGATAGGGAAGCAAACTCAACAAAGACCGAGCATGAAGAAGATAAGGTACATCGAGAAGAGCCCGTGTAGTGATTTGGGTAAAAACCATTCTTTTTATTCATCTTCCCATATTCCTTTCAAAGTTGAAGCAAAAATTGAAATACCCATCTATGATGGATAAATTAATGTTGACATCTTGAATATCTAGTTGAAACAAATGGAAGTTTACTTTGTTTTTTATCAAATGTGAGAAATACAACATATTTCTTTTGCACGTTTGAAGATGACTAGACATGCTTTGTTGTGGTGGGAGAGCTATGTGGATGCATTGAGGAAAGGCAAGAAGCCCATGGTTATGAAATGGGAGGACTTCAAGGCATTACTTCAATCACAATTTTATCCCATAGGCTATGAAGAGGAGCATCTCATGAAGTGGCAGTTCCTTCGGCAAGAACAGGGACAAGAAGTGCAAGAATATACTTATGAGTTCAGGAGGTAGGTCATCAGGTTGGGTATCTCTTTAGAAGATCCAACAATGGTGGTGAAGTACCTTGAGGACTTTTCAGCCATATCTGAAGACAATTGTAACTTCATGGTGTGAAAAGCATAGACGTGACAAGAAAGAAGGTTCTCTATATTTAGTTGGACTCCAAGAAGAGGCATCATGAGACAAGAAGATGGAAACCACAACTGAGCCAAGAAGAAACCAGTAAGATAAGAGACAAGAAGATGGCAACCACAATCGAGAAAAGGAGGGATCCTAATAGGCATTGTAAAAATTGTGATGTGGATGGGCACACGGAAGAGAAGTGTTGGAAACTTCATCCATAATTGTGTCCAAAGTGGCTAAAGTCCAAGGGGAAAGCAAAGGCAGCTACTGAGACAAAAGAAGAAGTGTTGGAAAGCACCTTTGATCTAGACAAAGCTATAGTTTGCACCATATTGCAGCAGTGAAAGGCGAGTGGAGATAATCATGCACTATTCTGAATCAAAGTTCAAGTGACGAACTAGAAGTTAAATGCTCTATTTGACAGTGGTTCTCAATGTAATTTGGTTTTTGAAACAGTAGTTGATGAGCTTGGTCTAAAAACTTATGATCTAGTGCAATGAAGTTTTTGCAAAGTTGGTGTTTTTGCACTATAATTTCCACCAAACACCTATAGAAAAAGGAAGAGACTTAATTTACATTTCGATATAATGCCAAGTAGGAATAAAAGAAAACCAACCAAATAAAAAAATGCATTGAAACATATAATTAATATTTAAATTGCTTTCCTAGCATTGCAGTTTTTCATGTTAAATCCAAAAATGATCGGACAACTCTCGTCATCTGGCTTGGGTAGCAACCATTGAACATAGGGAAGGCATCCTTCCATAACCTTGCCTTCGAAATTAAAATCACAGGAGTAAGAAAAAGAGGGGTTGAGTTACATGAATGGGAGAATGAAGCGTATCGTTCCATCATTCATCAATCAAATGCTAGATCGTTATGTATATGAACTCTCCCTCCTCATCCCTAGGCCTATAGAAAGATTTGATAGCTTCTTTTTCCCTATCCATGGCCTCATATTGGTAGCCCATTGCAAAATTATCACCATCAACCAAGCAAAGAACCTTTAGTACATGTTTTCTAACTAAACAAAGCTCCTCTACTCCTTCCCAAAAAAAATCTTGGTAAAATTGTTTAACAATAGTCTTCTCTCTCGATTTCTTGCTAAATGGACTATCATACAATTCATCCAGAAAACATCCTCTTCAACTCCATTCTTCAAGTGAGGATGGATTGAAGAGAAATAAGGTTGGCAAAGAAACATGTGATAGCAAGACGCACCGACTTTTTGTTTCATGTGCATTTCTTCATTTGGCTAAGACCTAAGGCATGATATAATATATATGAATTTTTTCAGGTTTAAGAGGTGTTTTAGGAGGGTTGCACCATCTCCTGCATTGGCGCACCAGTGGTTGTCAACTAGTTGAGTTAATCCTTTTGAACTATAATAGACTTATTGTTCCACTCACTTCTAGAAGTGTGAGCATGCAAGGCTTGAGAAGCACTAATAGAAAACTTATATTTATCTGCCTTACTTTCTAGGGTTTGGTTTTGCAGGTTAGTCGTTGTCTAGTGGACACGTCTCCTTTAAGCTTCCTCAGTTTCTCCTGATTGCATACTCAACCTCTTTCTCTATAGTTTCGTTGACCTTTGCCCTTCAACAAATGGGCTTGTTGCTTAACCTCAAGTTTCCCTTCATCAAACAATTTTTTTTGTATCCTAATTTACAAACCACAAAAAGAATTAAAGGAATAATCCTTCCCGTCTTCGTTTTTGGAAGCCCCCAACTAGCAAAAAATGTCAAACAAAATACATCATATGGTGTCTTCAGATTTCTAGGATCAATTCCACATTCACCCAATTTCAACTGAAATAAATTTACACAAGTTAAATAGTCTTCAATTCGATCAAACGAGAGAGGATCATGAGAGATCAATTCTTTCTCAATTTGCATAACTTGACTTTCGTTCGTCTTATTAAATAGTGTTTTCAATTTCTTCTAGAATTCATTTGGATAGTTGATCTTTGCTTGTATAAAAACAAATCTCCCTAGAGATGTAGGTTGGTATAACTCCTACAACCTCGCCCTTCTTCCAATCAATGTAAACTTTTGTTGGTCATCCTTCGGATCTAGAACCACAGTTTCTCTAAACTGCCAAAGCGCCTTACTCCAATAATGTTTCCATATCTTGTGTTCACACTAGTGTTATCGGAACCGTTTGGAACTGGTGGAACTAGTCGGTCCCACTGGTTTTGGGTCAAAATCGGTTCAAATGGCCCTGTCGAATCGTTATTGGCTGGTTCGGTACCGAACTGACCTTTTTTCACTAAACCAGTCGGTTTTGTTTAGATTTCAAACGATGCGTCATGGACCCACATAATTCATTTTTTTTAAATAACAATAGTTTAATAGAAGGGGCTTATTACCTAACCATAGGGTTGTGGAGAGTCAGGCACCAACATTTGACGACGATGACCTTTCTTCGATGGACTTGGACCCCCTTCCACAGCCAAAGGTACGAGTAGATTTAGGGCCAGGGGAATCAAGCTAGAATCCCACTGTAGGGTCTTTTCATATTGAGGATGAGGATTCTGGTGATTAGTAGTATCTAGGATCATACTATGCTTATTCTTTTGACTCTAGAGGCCATTTAGGGCCTCTTTGTTGATGTATTTTCTATGTTGCACGGGGACCCGTCCCCCCCAAAAAAACCTACATACCCGCCGTTCCCGCGTACCGGGGGACTTGGGGACCCTTAGGAAACTTACCCAAATTGTTGGGGACTTCATTGGGGACTCGGGGACTAGCTGGCCATCCCCAAGATGTTCCCGACATATTTCAGGGACGTTACGAGCATATTTCAAGGATGTTCTAGGCAGATTTTAGGGATTTTTTTGGGCAGATTTTGGGGATATTCATGGCATATATCTCCAGTCTTGACAATCATGGAAATTGATGATTGGACAATAAGATCTTTTTTCCCATCCATTAATTTTGTATTGCATTGAATCTAAATCTGTTGTAAAAGTTGTAGCTCAAAACATGGGTTTTGTATGATGGGCTTTGATTTGGGTTTCTGGTGATTTAAATATTGTATTTTCAGCAACAAGGTTACAACAAACAAAGTTTCCATGTCAAAAAAACAAGAAATGCAACATTTCAAAGGGCTGATCCTTATGGTTATTGTTCTTGTTCTTCTCATTTTTCTGGTCATCTTAGCTTTTACATATTGTACATGGGTTTTCAGGAGTCATTCAATTATAGTGCTTCCACCATCCCAACCTCAAGCATTGTGAAAACAATCAGATAGTAGTGACTTCGATTGGGCACTAAATGTTTGAATAAATTCCTATTCAATCACATTCTTAATCTGAAATATGAATCTAATCTCTTTACAGAAGCAAAGTGTTTTATAGTGGTATTCAACACAACCATAAAAATCTGCAAAACCAATTGAGAAGGGAATGCCTTTTATGTTTTCACATAATCGTCATTAACAAGAAATATGAGTAAGAAAAACTGCTATAGAGACATTTCTCATTTAATTTTCCTAAAGCTAAACTGCATTTTGCTCTTGTCTAGCATCCAAATGAAATGTCACTCGACCATTTTTTAAATTGGTCG
>ML802988.1:7739-24754 GCA_009831015.1 Picea engelmannii
TGTTCACCTAGTGGCTGCAAAACATGTGATGAGGTACCTTAAGGGTACAATAGATTGTGGTCTCAGCTATGATGGAGATCATGATTTCACATTGAGTGGATATATTGATGCAGATTGGGCAGGAAGTGTTTCTAACAGGAAAAACACTTCAGGATGCTGTTTCAGTTTAGGATCAACCATGATCTCATGGCAGAGTAGAAAGCAATCCAACATTGCTCTCAGCACAGCGGAAGCAGAATACATTGCTGCATGTTCTGCCAGCTGCGAAGCTATATGGCTTCGAAAGTTGCTGACCGGTCTATTTGACCTAGAAATGGAAGCAACCACGATCCTATGTGACAACTAGAGATGCATGAAGATGACAGAGAATCCTGTATTCCATGATAGGTCGAAGCACATAGAGATTCGATATCATTACATCCGTGACATGGTGTAGAGAGGTGCCATAAAGCTCCAATACATTAGCACGGATGAACAGGTTGTGGATGTGTTGACCAAGCCTCTATCTCGTGTAAAGTTTGAGCACTTTCAAGATAAGCTTGGTATAGT
Source organism: Picea engelmannii (assembly GCA_009831015.1). Lineage (NCBI taxonomy): Eukaryota > Viridiplantae > Streptophyta > Pinopsida > Pinales > Pinaceae > Picea > Picea engelmannii. The sequence continues at coordinate 8,289 of ML802988.1, forward strand.
CCGAAAGGACCTTCCTCTAAAGGGGGAGTAGTTGCTGTGATAAGACATCTCTTGCTTCCAACTTTATTGCTGTGACGTAAAGCAAGACGATGTGATGAGACTAGAACTGTGCTTCCGTCTTGACAACTGTAACGTAAAGCCAGTCTAGTATCCTGCTTCCATCTTGATTGCTGTGACGTAAAGCAGGATGAGTATCTTGCTTCCAGCCTTATTGCTGTGACGTAAAGCAAGACGATGAGATGAGACTAGTACTGTGCTTCCGGCTTGACAACTGTGACGTAAAGCCAGTCTAGTATCTTGCTTCCAACCTGATGGTTGTGACGTAAAGCAAGACGATGTGATGAGACTAGTACCGTGCTTCCGGCTTGATAGCTGTGACGTAAAGCCAGTCTAGCATCTTGCTTCCAGCTTAAGTGTTGTGCTGTAAAGCAAGGCGTTGAGATGAGACTAGTACTGTGCTTCCAACTTGAGAAGCTGTGACGTAAAGCCAGTCTAGTATCTTGCTTGCAGCTTGATTGCTGTGACGTAAAGCAAGATGAGTACTGAGCTTCCAGCTTGACAACTACGACGTAAAGCCAATCCTCGTGCTATGATGATGATGTATTAGTTTTATACTAATACATATTGATGCAGATGATGATTGCATTCCTTTGAGAATGACGATGCTGCCGATGAAGAAAACTTCCAATGATTTATAGATACGCCAGTCAGTGTTCCAAGATGATATTGATGATGCTGTCCTCTCATCCACTTGATGTTGTTGATAATGTTGTTCTCTCTCTCTCGCCTGATGCTATTGAAGAATACCCTTCTTGTTAAGGGGGAGTGTTGAAATAATGTAACTGCAAAGTGTATTCTTATTATTATTTGATATATTATTCATTGGATCAATCCCCATTGTGGATTGATCATGTCGACTATTGTAAAAGGACCAAATCCCCTTTTGCGGATTGGTCATAATATAATTGTAGTAGGCAAAAGAAGAAGTCGGCCCCAGAATATATCAAAGAGGCCCCGGAATATAATAAAGGTGGTTATAACCACTTAAATTAAGAAGTCGGCCCTGCCAGTGAAGAGACACTTCACATGTGCCAGATTAGTATAAATAAGGAGGCTAGCGCCTCACTTAGACACACACCACACTTGCTCATTGAGAGACAAGTTTCGGAACTGCAGTTGGAGAAGAGAGAGAGAGAGTGGCGCATCTTTGGGAGAGGATCTTCTGTATTAGCTTAAGTTATCTCTTGGCATTGTATTGGCTATCTATAATAAGGAAGTTTTGCTGGGTTTTCTTCCCCTAGAGGGTTTCCCAGAATAAATGTTGAGTCTCTTGTGATTGTGTATTTCTCAGTGATCTTGTCTTATGTTGCTGTTATTTGTTGAAATGCAAAGAACTATAATAATGGCTTAAACATTAACAAGAAATTCCAAATTGATCAAGTGAAGGGTGTGAGACAAATAGAGTTGGGGGGGAAGGGGGCTCATTAAATAGCAAGGGGAGGGGTTTAGAATTGGGTTTAGGTTTTTTTTAATTATTATTTTTTTCCACTTTTTAATGTGTTTTAATTTTTTAAGTGGGCCCAAGTGCCTTTCATACAGTATTGTATGGAACTGGCCAGTTCAGACCAAAAAAGGTTGGTTCCATATGGAATCTGCCAGTTCTATTATGGAACCGGCTGGCTCCATACAGAACCAGCCATTTCTTGTCAGAACCACAAGTTCTGTCCAGAAAACCTCCAGAACTGGTTCAACCAGCTGGTTTAGCCTGTTCTGAGCTGGTTCCAATAACACTGCTCAGCATCTCTGTAGCTTGCTACGCATGGAGGATTTGTCCAAGATAAAGAGGTAAGGCCAGAAGGGGTAGTCTTAAAAATTAATGTCAATCTTTTAAATTAGTACTCATTAGAGGTTTCGATTAGCGATTTGTACCAATGGTTTTGGGTTTGCAATTTTTCCACCTGTGGTTTTGTTAGTGTCGATTAATCCTAATGTGGCCACACCCAAAATTGAAAATAGTATAAATAGAGGACATGCTTATATGAACAATCATCTAATGTTGAATACAAGTGGTTCTGTTTTGGCATGGCTGTTATTCTGTTTGTGATTCATGTTATTTCTGGTTTTACCTTATTCGTAAGTGGCTATTGTGGAACTGCCAAGCCATGGTGATAATGTCGGTGCCTATTAATCACGGAGTTACATTTGAGCTTTGAGATTTGCCAGCTAAAAATAAAAAATCAAGATACTTAAAGGGAATAAAATCAAAGCCTTGTTAGATGCCAATCTCTTCCAATTTTTATTTTATGAACAAAGGATTTTTACAAGATGAGATTATATATGTATCCCCCAATCTAGGTGGCCTTACAACTTTCAGCTCCCGAAGGATTTTAGCCTGTCTCACTGTCATGTTTATTACTGAATCAAATTTAATACAGATGAGCACTTTTTAAGTTTTAAGTTTTAACAGGAACAAGTCCCTATAATTCTGTCACCGAGGCTGATTATTTTGTAATCTGAGATTAACTATGGACATGGATCATTATGGTTGAGACAGGTATTATATGGTTTTCCATGGCCTGTGGTCGCCAAGTTTGCTACTACTTATGGCATCTCTGTGTCCTACGCAAAGTAGGGTAGTCGTCCATGTCAAGACATCTCGTCCATCTCATATGATTGTGCAAAAGTCCAAACCATTCTCGGTCCTATGATATTTAACCTCTTCTCATTAAAATTTAGATATTAGTACAAGGTGAAATAAGGATGAGTTTCATTACCAATATTCTGAGCACATACATAAAAATGTAAAATAGAAGAATGTCTGGTTAACATACAGAAAAATGTAAAATAGAAGAATGTCTGGTTAACATACAGAAAAATGTAAAATAGAAGAATGTCTGGTTAATTTTAGCAATCTTTAGTAACTGCTCTCCAAGGTCCCGAGTGCCTTTGCTGTGTAAAGAAATTTATCACAATGATCTGGATTTGTCTCTTCTGATGTGGGGGTGCTACTGTCATGCCAACAGAACTGGTTCTGTAAAAATAGTTGGTGCAGATCTTATACACACTAGAAAATATTTAGCAATTGATTTGAGATTATGATTGGTACTTAAATCTTCTACATATTCCAAACCCAGAAAGATAGATGATGTTATAGGTTGAAGATGGGAACTTGACTAGCTATCTTCAAAGTAGGTATGGCAAACAAGTGGAAGCATATATTATTTATATCCATATTGTGCTCTTATGATCCAAGAGAGGCATATATATGGCTAAATGTATATGATATGACCCCAAGGAGAGGCATATATCAGCCTAAATGCTATGATACCAGAAACGTTGGAGTCAAGCTAGGGATCCGCAGTTCTGATCTGGATCCGGATCCGTCTGGATTCGTGTGGGATCCGGTAGGTAGCCGTTTCAGAGAAAACGAGAACCGTATCCTATGTAGCAGAGCCGTTTCAGTCGAACATGAGGCGGATTTGACATATTTGGAGACGGGTCGGGCGACAGGAAACCCCACCACGCGCGGATCCGCGGTTCCGATCTGGATCCGTCTGGATTCGCATGGGATTCAGTAGGTAGCCATTTCAGATAAAACGTGAACCGTATCCTATGTAGCAGAGCCGTTTCAGTCGAACATGAGCGGATTTGACATATTTGGAGATGGGTCGGGCGACAAGAAACCCCACCACGCACGGATCCCAGTAACATCCATTCAGAGTATTGTGAAAGTACTTGGGTTTTCCAGCCAGGTAAACGAAAGTGCATTTTCCGGTTGATCTAGAAGTGTCGTTTGAGGAAAAAAGTGCAGGCATTTGGTCGGGTTAGGAAGAATTTTTTTTTTTTTCCACGAGAAAAAAATGCTCTTTATATTCAAAAGGATATAAAATTTTACATGTCGTATTTCAAATACATCAGCGGATCAAACCAATTTCACAATTACTTGGTTCAAAACCATCTATGGCCCAACAAATACGGCAAATTAGTCAAAGATCTGAATTATGCTAATAAGGAATCAAATCAAAGATTTATCTTATATGAAGTGCCTTCATGGCCGTCCTCCCAAAATGAAAAGTAAATTTGACTCGGGGGAAGGAGCAAAGCTTTTTTCGAGAGTGAGTCAGCTTCTTTGTTTTCTTCTCGGAAAATGTGCTGGAAGGTAAGATTTCTGAAGAGAAGAGTAGCATCTTTGGTTCGTTCCTTTCAACAATTAAGGGCTGCCACTCGGAAGTCTGCCAATCCGTTCAGCCAATCAATAGTGATCTTGGAGTCACCGAGGAGTAGCAAATCATCAGTGTGGCGACTAGCCAAAACTAGCGAGGTCCAAGCACCAATGAGCTCCGCCTTTGTGTTGGAACCCTGTCTGCAGTTCAAAGTCCAGATAATACTCGAATGAGAATTTAAAACTATTTTCCCCCCTGCACCACAAAGCGCGCCTCCCAGTTGAGAGGCCCCGTCAAACCAGGCCACCGCCCTGTCCAAAGGAATGAGAAGAGGCCGCCGAACTGTTGGCTTAACTTGTAATGTCCTAGCAAGTTTGTTTGCTTTAGGCAAAATGAGAGATCTAATGTGAAGGATAGATGGCTTCTTATCGTTGAAGATTGCGTCGTTTCTGGACAGCCAAATGTGCCAGCAAATGTGAATTGGAAGCATTGGAAGAGTGCTGGAATTGGGAACCCAGTTTTGAAAGCAAGAAAGAATATTGTTACCACTCCAATGATTAGGAATCTTTAGTGCAGCTTTAGTTGCTTTCCAAAGCGCTCGGGTGAAAGAGCAGAGCACAAAAACATGGAGCGAAGATTCAATGTCTTGAGCACAAAGCGAGCAACGGCTTGGGCCCTCCCAGCCTCGCGCTTGCAAATTATCCCAGAAAAGTAATTTATTTTCCAGCATGAGCCAAGAGAACAATTTTTATTTTAAGGGGCAAGAGGCCTTCCAAATCCTCTGTCTCCAGGATGCTATAGAAGAGTTCCAGGAAATGGCGGCCAGAGCATTATAAACATTTTTTGCAGTTAATCTGCCTGATCGATCGCCCCCCGTCCAGAGTAGAGAGTCCGCCTTTGACTTCAGAAAAATGCCGGATGCTTTGAGAAGTTGGGAGAAATTATCCCATTCGACCCTGTGTTCTAGATTTAAAAGAAGATCCGAGCCGCTCAGCCATGAGTCGCTGAGGGTGCCTGTAATGGATGTGTTGAAGAATTGATGTAAAAAAACAAGATTTTTGCTGAGAAGATGTGCTCGAAGAGACGTGGAGAGAAACACATTCCTGCCGAGATCCAGAATACAGTCACGGCCAACTTCAATCAATCGACCATCCCCGGGATCCCACGAGAGCCACTTTAAAATTATCGGAAGTGTGGCAGAAAGTTTTTTCCACGTATGAGAACCGGTTGTTGGATGTGCCTCCGCGAATCTGATCCAAAAATGGACCGGAAGGTGGTGTAAATATTTAGCTCTGATTATAGTGCTCCAAAGTCCTGGTTTTGTTAATAATCTCCAGAAGGTGTTAGTCGAAAGAGCCTTTTGAAAAAGAGGCAGATGTTTGAGGCCCCAGCCTCCCATCGACTTTGGCTTAGAGAGATCCTCCCACTTGCAAAGATGAAAGCTTCTGGTCTTCTTGCAGCCGGACCAAAGAAAAGTAAAGATGCGCTGTCAGAGCGACTTCAAAACGGAGGCTGGGATGTGTGCTAAAGCCATCCAGTACACTGGTAGGCTTTCCAGCACCGCTTTGATCAGAATGAATCTTCCTCCCATAGATAGAAATCTGTGCTTCCAGTTAAGAATTCTATCTTTGAAATTGTCAACGAGCCAAGCCCAATCTTTTGAAGTGTATCTGGAGGCTCCGATCCCATGAATGCCGAGAATAATATATTCATTCATTGAATAGACAATCCTTCCCGCCTGAAATCTCTTCCCGAACCTCGTAAGTAAGCTAGCTTTCGATCGATATTTCCTAGCCTTAGCTTAGGTTTCTTATTATTAAAATTCATAACTCTATCAAGGCTTTATAAGTTATAACATAAACTTCTATTTAACCTTATAAGTTATACAGTAACTTTAAATAATTTATTAATTAATGTATATATAGAGAGACACATGTATTAATGTATATATATAACTTTATATACTATGAAAAGCCCCGCCCTTCAAGCCCAAAAATGCCCTTCGGTACAGAGTAAATATCCTTATTTCTATAGCATTGAGGGAAGAAAAAGTATTAATGTATTATTAATATATTAGATTATCCATTATTTTATATAAAAGTATTATATATGTAAATTTTATAATAAAAATTTCTATATTTAATTTTTTATTACTCCCCTTATATTTATATTATTACTTATAATTATTATTTTATTACTTAATAATCTTTTATATTTATATTTATATTATTGCTTAATTATTATTTTTATTACTTGGTACTTTATTACTTAATTATATATAGCTTAAGTGGGTCTAATAGTGAAGAATATGTGTTTTTTCTTAAGAGGTCACAAGTTCAAAGGGGGTTAGGGTATGTAAACCTATGTAGATTTTACCTCGAATATATATTTTTTAAATTAAAAAAATATTATTATATTTTTGTACTTGACGTATCCTTGCCGTATTCGGATCCTGGCTTTTCAAAAATCTAACGGATCCGTATCTGTATCCGAATCCTGGTAACATAGCCTAAATGTACATGTAATGTATAAATACATATGTAATAGGGTTGGCCTAGTGATAAAGGGGCCTCATGTGCAAGTGTGAATAGTTATCTATAAGAGATCATGTATTCATTATTAGAGGTAAGAGGGAAGGTAATTGGTTATTTGGAGGGGGTTCCCCTATTCTTTAAGGAGTTATTGTGTAACTTATCTATATTGGAGTTGTGCTCCACGTTGGCATTCTGTACATGGTGTGTACTTCTGTTATTTTATGATATTTTGAGTATTTGGATCATAACATTTGGATCATCTTACCAAATGTTATAATCCAAATACTCAAAATATCATAAAATAACAGAAGTACACACCATGTACAGAATGCCAACGTGGAGCACAACTCCAATATAGATAAGTTACATAATAACTCCTTAAAGAATAGGGGAACCCCCTCCAAATAACCAATTACCTTCCCTCTTACCCCTAATAATGAATACATGATCTCTTATATATAGCTATTCACACTTGCACATGAGGCCCCTTTATCACTAGGCTGACCCTATTACATATGTATTTACACATTACATGTACATTTAGGCCCATATATGCTCCCCCTTGGGATCATATCATAGACATTTAGCCATATATATCCCCCCTTGGATCATAACATGTGTTTATTAGTTGACCCTTTTCAGTGCTTTGACAATGACAAGTCTTTCAAATTCCTTCGACTTGGAATTCTTTTTTACAACTTAATACTCTTATTTACTTTTTGCATCTAGTTAGATCTACATACTTTGGTTTGTGTTTGGGAGCAACTATAATTAACCTAATAATTTATTCATAAGAACTCTAGGTGTAATTTTCAATCTGCCTTAATAGTAAGTGAGGAAGACAGACAAAGCACAGTGATTGACTATTGATCTCAAATTTTGAATTTAGAGATGACAAATAGAAATACACAAGTGCATAGGTACGTTCTTGTTCTAGATTACATCAATTTATATCTTGAGACAGAGGCCATAGGTACCTTCTTGTTCTACATTACATCTATTAATATCATGAGACAGTCTACATGGTTGTTTACTGGTAAGTGTCTTCCCAGCAACAACCTAGCCTGCTTTGACATGGTAGTCCTAGTAGTTTTGTAAGAGGCTATGATTTGTTGGACTGATCTACATCACCCGCAACCCAAAAAAATTGTCTTATCCCAAGATAAAGCACCCATAGACAAGACATAGGACCATTTCCCATGGCTTGTTCAATTAAGACAACAATTGTTTGAGAATTCATGCATCTACGCAGATTTTTGTTAATGAGATTGTTAAGGTAAGCCAAAGAAAATTCTACTAAAATATGTTTCGGTTACACTGTTCTTGAAGTACCTTACAACCTATTTTGACAATTTTATAGAAAATTGTGAATATGCAGATATTTTTATTTGACATAGTAGACCTGATTTCTCGTAGTTTATTTGCAAAAGTCTATAGAAACTTGTAAATATACAGTTATTTTATTTTTGACATATTAGACCTGATTTCTCGTAGTTTATTTGCAGATACAAGTCTATGTGAAACAAACCCTTACACAAATTTGTATATTATAAAATTATGATATAGAAAATTGCACCTTTCTTGACACTTGGTGTACATTGCATTGTTTGGTTCAGTGGCCCTGGGTTCAAGTCAAGTTCCTTAAAGTTGGTTGTTGTTGATATCAATGAACTAGCTTATCATTGGCCAAGGAGGAACCTTCTAAGCATATTTGACAATAGTGTAACCAAATTAAAATTAACCTCACATTTCTCCATATCTTAACTAAGCCAATTTTGGCGATGGAAATTGTAATCAAGTGTTATTTGTCCATTTATTCATCCATGATAAACACATGTCTAGATAAATATCCGTTCACATTCATCATGTGAGGAAGATAAGCATTATAAGCTCGATGATCGAGCATCATGTAAGACCTCGAGTTTGATACTTGGAATATATTTGATCAAATTGTGTTTGATTGTAATGATGTTTATTTTAGAAAATTGGAGTCAAGAAGATCTCAAGATACATAGTGGAGGTCATAGAAGTTGTAGAGTGGAGGGAAGAAAATGTAAGGTACTTGTTATTCATCAAAATTGCATTAGGATGGACTTCCAACGAGCTGCCAAAGTTTGAACAATGTTGTTCAAAATTCAGAGTTCAGAAGTTCAGCTGGTCATAAAGACCAACTTTTTTTTTATTTTTTTACATTTCCATAAAACATTGTAATAAGAGATGTTGCATGATGAACTTGTAAAAGGTCTTAGCCACCTTAAGTCTTAAGCGTGAGTTATACTCTGGAGTGTTTTTTAACTTATTATATTTTGTCATTTTTAGATAATTTATAATTTATGAGTTTTTTCACTCAATTCCTCTAGAACTGGAGTATATACCCATGGTTAGATTTGAGCATGGATCTAAGCCTAGTGTCTAATGTATATTACCATGCTAAACATACTCCTAGAGTCTTATGGAAATGTACTAAGTCCCCCTCAAGATTTTTTAATTTTTTCAGTTAATTAAAAAATTTGTCAGAATTCGGCAATTTTTAATTAAAAAATAAAGATGTATTAAAAAAGTGGTACTAGGGAGCTTAATATGCCATGGGGGTGCTCATTTTTGGACCTAGAGCACCCATATTACATAAGTACTCACTTAGTTGAGCAAAAATAGTGATTTTAATCACTCAAAAATTAAATTTGCTCAAAAAACCCCAAAAAGTAAAAAAAAAAAAAAAAAAAAAAAAAAAAAAATCAGCAAATGCCTAAATCAAGGAAACATGTGGGGACATGTTGGAGGCAAAATAAAATCCCAAGAGTCAAAGTGGTGCCCATAGGATGATGTATGATGGATCAAAGGCATGGTTTATGGCATGCGTGATGGTATAAGAACCTGTGCTCAAAAGGAGGTGCGCACCTCTCCCTTGAGGTGGCGCATTCTCCAAGGGAGATCCCCTCCCAAATCTTTGACTCACCCAAGTGGCTGCAATGTGGCAGCTTGATAAACATTTGGCATGAGGAGAGGGTTACAACTCGCCCTTCCTCCTCCACTTGCCCTCATCTAAGATATGCGCCCCTCACACTTGGCATGCACACCCCTCTTGGGATCTTCACCCAAAAGTGTATAAAACAAAGGCATCCTCCCTCTTGTAAGCTAGTTTGAGCTGGGCTAAGGATTGCTTTCATATTGTAAACTGTACTATCATTTTCTTTATTGGAGTAAAGAAAGGCTTTGGAGGCAACTTGGTGTGGATTTCATGTGTGGATGCTTATTGTCATATATCAATCTATGAGGTGAAATTGTTTTGATGCATTTCTTTCAATTGGTTAAATTGTAGCTTTGATCTATTGAACTTGTTTGCTTCTTAGATCAATTATCATTCTTTTAACAAGATTTACTAAACTTGCTTGTATTTTAAATCTTGTTGATGCTCATATGTAATCAAAGAATTCATGCTTTCTTGCTTGCTTAACATGCTTTCCAGATTTCATATGTAAAGGATACTATTATTTGACATTGTGTTTGTAAGTGTGTTGAAGTTGGTAGGGTCTCATACTTGAAGGGAAGTGGAGCTTGCTTGCATCCTCTTCATCTTCAAGATTCAAAAGGACAATAGCCCCTCTTTCACGCCAAGAAGTCTCCATTTTGCTCAAGCTTTCTAAGGGTTTTAAAACATTTTTTCTCATCTCCTCAAACAAAAATCTAAAATATTCTTTGGGTTACTTTAGTTTCTTGCAAAGAAAAAGTGTCATTCAAAAAAAAGTATCATAAGTTTTCTTTTCCTTTGCATAGTAAAGCAAGTAGATTAGATCTCTCTTTAATCTAACTTGCAATCTACTTCTAGCTTCAATTTTGTTGGAAATTTTTAAAGGCTAAAGGTAGTTTTGATTCATAAAGGATTTAAAGTCATATCTTGGTATCTTTGTGATATTACTTACTGTTTTGGGACAACAAGTAATATCAGAAAGAAAGTCCCTTTTCTTTCTTGTTTTACTTAACTCTTTTTCTCAATTTTAGTATAGTTTTACTTAGTCTTTTTTTTTTATAATTTTATGTACATTGACTAACATTTGTGCAGGATCTTCCAATAGCGTTTTGGGCATCTTTGCCCCAATTAACTTGTTGTTTTTGTAGGTTTGACGAAAAGACAAAGAGAATTGATGCCCAAATTTTGAAGTTTTCAAGCCTCAAGAACCCCTTGAAGTACCCTATACTTGTATAAAGCTCTAAAAAATATTGTAAACCTTTCTGATTCATTCATATAAGAATTCCAAGACTCTTAAAAGAGCAATTGTAACCAAGTTAATAAAATAAGTGAGCCAAGGGAGGCCTCACTTTTTGTTTTCCCTCTAAGGGGGTTGGTGTTGTGATTTTGGGCATCTTTCCATTTAACTTGTTTTCTTTGCTTAAAGTTCCAAACTATTTCACATATAAAGGATAAGCTAAAAGTAATATCTCAATTCATCACAAAGCACTACAATCTCACATAAAGTTAAATCAATCTAGATTAGATTTCTTTTTTGCAAAGTAGAACACTAATTGCTAGATTAGTTTTACTTCTTGCAATTTCAAGTTGGCAAATAAACCATCCCCTCAGATCCTCGAAAGAGGCCTGGTCAGTGTGGATTAGTAATTAGTCTCACATTTCAATTTCAGTTATTTATTTCCTTGTTTAAAATAAACAAATTCCCCTCAGCTCTCAGTGCGGTTCCTGACCATTCCAGATGCAAGCTATTCTCGATCTGCTGGAAGTAAATTTCATACACGTTGTGTTGGTCAGTGGTTGATAGATTAATTAGGACAATCTCTAAAGTAGTTAGCTTAATGTGTGGGAAAACGCCTTAAAGTGACCTGAGAAGTAAGGCGGACCCTCTTGGAACCTGGCTTCCCACTCGTTTTGGACATCCAACACTTTGAGTGAGTTTACTGGTGAGACCATTAGGTTTCGGTAAACTCTTCACAAGTTTCCAAACAAAGAGCTAACCTCCAAGGAGGCCCAAACCATTACATTAACTCAACATCAATTTATCTTAATAAAACACACAAACTACATTGTCCACGATTCACTTTAAGGCACTGGTCTCATTTTACACTCAGCAAAGCCACAAGCCTCACTTTAGATTATTGGTTATTTATTTGAAACTATTTTAATATTACTTGCATCTAACAATTGTATCTCAGTATCCTTTTATGCAAGTATATGCTTGATGTTATATCGTGGATGATTAATTGGTTTATGTGTATTTCAATTTATGATTGATTGTTGAAAAGTAATAAACTCCTAGATTTATATTTTGTACTTAGCTTAGATCAAGCCTTAGTATTTTTGTTAGGGACTACCCCCCTTGGCTTCGCTAGGAGTTGACCTAGACGGAGGAGTTGAGGATTAGGTGACAACACTTTAACTTTCACTTGCCCTCAAAGACACACCGAGTGGATTGAAGATTTCTTCCACGTCTCCTAGGTGTGTATAAGGAAACAACATTTTGGCACCGTTGTCGGGGATAAATCTTTCTATTCCTGGAACACGACTTGTTTTTACTTAGTTTTTTTTATGTTTGTAGTTTATCAGAAATAGACTCAACCATTTGGCGACTCCACTTAATTCCAATTTAACTAGGTATTCTATAAGGAGGAATTCATAAGGCATTCTTAACTTCATTCCTGAACTTGAAAAGGTTTATCGAAGGAGGTTAGCTAAAACCTCTTTTTGTAGAGTACTTAGTAATTTAGGAACATAGTCCATTTCTGATATCCACTTTCTTTTTGCTAGTAGTAGTTTTACTTCAGAAATGGCCATATATGCTCCATGTGATTTTAATGCAATAAACAATTATCCACATGCTATTCCAGAAAAAACAATTGTGAAACTTCCTAGTTTTCAAAGCAATAATGCCATTTTAGCTAAGATGCATGTCAAGTCTTTCATGAGATGTATAAATAAATGGTGTGTTGCACACGATTATGAAGATGTAAAAATGAAGTTATTTGTTCTTTCCTTAGAAGATGATACTTCAGATTGGTATGAAGACAAGCCAGATAACACCTTCAAAACATTGAAGGATCTCATAGATGCCTTTACTGAAAAGTGGGGGGAGAAAAGAGATCACCGTCATCTTTTGGCGGCCCTCAACACAATGAAGAAAAATGAAAATGAAACTATGGATGAGTTCAACAAAAGGTTTAACGAACTAGTTTCAAGCATGCACAAAGACATCAAACCTCTTGAGAGTGCTATCTTGATCTACTATATTGAGACATTCGGTGGTGAAATGAGATATCAACTAAGAGATAAATAACCCATCGACCTCAAAATAGCTCAAGAAACCGCCATCAAGATTGATAAAAACATGCAAGCATTAGGAAAGTCGAACGTTCCAAGATTCACAAGAGCTAGTTCTTCAAGACAGTCAGATCCTAAAGAGAAATCAACCGTTCCAGATAATAAAGATCCATCCTATGACCCTTTAAAGGCCATAATAGAGATGGTTAAAAGAATGGAGGCCACTCACGCTACCCAACTTAGTGCATTGCAGAATATGTTGATAGCCATGGAGAGGTCCCAAAATCAGAATAACAGATTTCAACCGAGGCTTGGTAATGAAAGATGGCAAAAGAAAACTCCTCAATAAGAACAAAGGCCACCAAATTAGTTAGAGTCTAATAATGTGGTAAATGAGGACATACCACCCTTTTGTAGAGCATGTGAGGACTTTCATGAAGAGTCCACTTGTCCAGTGTTTTGTAAAATAAATGAGCAAGGCCTCCCTCTAACAAACAACTTTGTGGGGCATTCAAGGAGCTCTAACCACATAAACAATTTTAGAGAAACTCACCCACTGTCAATGGATTATTGGCTCAAAATGCAAGAAAGGTGTGAGCAAACAAATGATGTGGTTGAGTATGATAATGTTACAAAGCTGTATGGACACAAGCCCACAGACGAGCAAATCCTAGAGATGGCCATACATAAGGGAATAGTCTACCAGAGAAAAGGGAGAGATGGTGCAAGCAAACCTGAAGCAAACTTTCCCAAGGTAACTAATCCTCCTCCAATTACTGATCTATCTATTGATTTAGGTAGTTGGATTTCGAATGCTAAAATATGGGTTCCAGTATCAGACCTTCTGAAAATTCCTTCACAAAAGAAAAAATTACTTAAAGCAATAAATGTTCCTGATGGTAAGAAGGTTGTCAAAATTCAAGAGGATGATAAGAATCAGGGAAAGGAAAAGGAACTACATAAAGATCCACTAGTGGTTTTAACTAACAAAGATAGAACCAAGGAAGAGAATCCCCCTTTCTTTGTGTCTTTAGAAATAAATGACCAATGGTTACATAACTGTATGTATTATTCAGGAGCTTCATCCAACATCATAACTAAAGGAATCATGCAAAGGCTAGGCCTTAAGATTACAAGGCCCTATCAAAACATATGTGCCATAGATTCCAGGGAAGTTGAAACCCTTGGGATTATCATAGATCTGCTAGTTAAGCTAGCTTTCTGCCCAGATTTTGCTTTTGAGATGGATGTGCTTGTAATTGATGTGTCAGATGCTTGGGGTATGCTTCTCTCAAGAAAATGGGGAGCTCACATGGGTGGTTGCATAAACATGGATTTGTCCTTTGCAACTATCCCATACCCTCCTCCATCAACCAAAAGTTTCAGGTTCTTTAGAGAAAAAGAAAGGAAATACCATATAGAAGACCCTAAAGAGCAGTTCAATGAGTTCTTATGCCAAACATCTAAGATGGGAAATTTCTTTATTTTTTCAAGTTTCCTAGCACCAACTGAGGAAAAATTTAAGGATGAAAAAAAAATAATAAGGCTTGGAAGATGAACTTTGATGGTGCACATTCAAGATCAGGAAAAGGGGTTGGGATTGTCCTAGATTCACCTACAGGAAAGTCTTACAATTTTGCATTTAGATTAAAATTTGATGCAACAAATAATGTGGCAGAGTATGAAGCACTTCTACTTGGCCTAGAAATTGCAAAAGATATGGGGATAAAAATAATAAGTGTCAAGGGTGACTCAGACTTAGTCATTCTACAGGTTAAAAAAAATTTTGCATGCAAAAGTGAAAGATCAAGAAGATACAGAAATGCAATTTGGGATACCATAGAAATGCTTGATACTATGTGTTAGCACCAGAAGTCACTCCTAGATTGTGGCAGGAGTAAGCCTAATACCCATCAGTTTGTATGTCACAGGTTGGTTACAAAAGGGTGATCAAATGGGAGTAAAATAAGAATAATACCGCTTTAACTCAGAAGACTGGGTCAGAAGTGCATAGATAAGTGAGGTTTTGATCTAACTTAAGCCATTGAGTTTGCATCACGGTGAGTAGGTGGAAGAAAATGCGATAAAGGTATGAAGGTATGCTCTGGACATCCAGTCTTCTAACAACCTTTGGAGGAAAAGTCTCATATATAAGATCCTCTCAAATCTGAAAACTTCAGGAAACTTAAAGTTGTTGCAAAAACAAATATAGTCAAACATACACTATACGATAGTCACAACACCCGACTAGATCATCCATGCCCGGGCTTTAAGAGTAAAAAACAAGGAATAAAAGAAGAAGTTGGTTTCCATTAAACAAGAAGTCTCAAGTATCGTTCATAACCAGAGAACCAGAGGCCTCATCAAAACATTACAATCGGGAGCTTAGCTCTACCATCGATCCTTACAAAAATATAAAAAATGAGTATATATACTTAGAGAAATTTGCTCCCTTGACAGTAGGAGAGTCACTTAGCTACTTCATTTAAGGCTTTACGTGTGCATGGTCTTCTTGCAGATTGTGCATGCAACTTCTTGTCTGACACTGGTTCAGATGACATGGCTTTCGTAGGGAACCTGTCCATCGGGGGTACCACGGGCTGACTTCTCTAGACCTTTCCCCACGCCTTCCATTTATGGATTGAGCTGAAGTTTCAACCACCTGCTCAATCTTCAATAACTACTTCTCCCATGGAGGGTGGTCGAGACTGGGGACGACCACGTTCCTCTCCCAAGGCTTGTAGGCTAGCCTCTTTTTTCTTTGGGCCCCATTCTCAATATAGCTCAAGGCCATGACCCCGTGCCTATCTTCAAATGCATTTCGGTGCTTTCCCTTTCGGGGGGTTTTCACCTCCCCTAACTTTGATATAGTGATGCCCGAAATCGCAAAACGTTGGCTGAGATCAGTGGTCATCTTTGCTTCAAGATGGACGACCATGATCTATTTTCCATTGAACAATCCTGACCCTCGTCCGCTTTGGCCCCACTTCATACAACCGTGAGGTTGTGACCGTGCCCAACACCAAAGGTGCTTCTTGAATTTTGCGTATTGGCTCAACTTGTGTTAGCGCCTCCCTTATCTCTTGTCAAGATGGTCACCAACTAGGACCGCGATCTCAACCCTCGGGGGTTCCGTAATTTTGTGTTTCAGGGTTTTGGGCTATGGGTGGATTTGTTGACGAGAACCTCGAAACACCGACTCCCGAAAAAGATCAATCAACTGCCACCTATCCCCGCTGGATCAGACAACTTAGATCATTTCGGGCCTCCGCTTGACACAAACCTCCATGAAACTTCACGGCCCCAATTACCTGAAGACCGTTAATCTGCACCGTTAATGGATCCTCGCCATTGAAAAATGATCTTTGCCGTCTCGTTTGCTTTGTGTCGCTGTTCAACCGTTCTTGAAGTTGCAGATAGTGAAAATGGAGACTTGGCTGACCAAACTTGGGCTTGGGAAGGCAAAGGTTCAGTGATGGAGGCAAAAATAAAATATGGGGGGGG
>ML802988.1:24764-62331 GCA_009831015.1 Picea engelmannii
TCTCTGGCATACTGATAGGGAAAATTGGTCAATCGACAAATATGACTGCGAATGAAAGAGAAAGACATGCCAGGATGGGGAGGAAAATCACGATCGGGTCGACAAAAGGGGAGAAGACGAGCAAAATTACAGACACAGGAAGGAAATACAAAACCCCAAGGATTTAACAGGAATATGTGATAACATCAGGCTCCATGGGGGAGGGCATGTTCCCTGCGAGCTGCCAAGAACTCTTTTGCAGTTTCAGTGCCTTAGCGTTGGGCTGTGGAGTCTTTATTAAAACCGAAAAACAAACAGGAAAACAATATTTACGAACACAGGGGGAGCCACTCATGGCTCAAATAAAACACTTCTTCAAGAAATGCCCATTCACAGGGCCATTAAAAACTTCCTTGCCCTCCAAATCTTGCAACCTGTAAGTATTATTTAAAAACACTTCAAATATTTTGAAGGGCTCGACCCATAAGGCTTCAAACTTGTTGTTCTTCCCTCTGTCCTACCTGGTTGCATCCCATTTTAGCACTAGATCTTCCAGCTGAAGATCTTCTTTTCTCGCCTTTCTGTCAAAGGCTTGCTTGATATTTTGTTGAAGGTCATGAGCTCTGTCCATCACTTGTTCTCTAGTTTTCTGGACCTCTACCAGCTGATGAATCCTTCTGATCATATCATCAGGCTCTCCTTGATAATCCTGAAAGAATTTTGCTACAGGTAAAGCCAACTGAGAAGGGAAAACAACTTATGTCCCATAAACAAGTTGGAAAGGGGTGGTGCCTATGGATCTTTTTGTTGTCACTCGATCAACCCACAGAGCAAATTTTAGCTTTGAATCCCATGCCTTCTTATTGTCTTCCAACAGTTAGAGGACTCTGCCAGTCCATTGCCTTGGGGATAATAGGGAGTGGAGTGAATTAATGAAATCCCAAACTACTCACAGAACTTGATCAATGGCTCAGACTTGAAGGATGTGGCATTATCAATGATGATTCTGCTAGGACAGCCAAACCTTGCCATAATATCTTCAAGAAAGCCAATGATCACTTTGTGTGAAGCACTCCTGGTGGGGATAACTTCTATCCACTTGGTGAAATAATCTGTTGCAGTTAAAATCCATCTGTGTTGACCACTTGAAGCAGGATGAATCTCCCCAATGAAGTCCAAACCCCATTGTTAAAAGGGTGTTGAAGCTACTACATGCTTTAGTGGCAGAGATTTGAGCTGCTGCTTTACTGCGAATCTTTGACATTTGATACAGGCTCTGATCTTTCTGCAGACATCGATGAACAAAGTGGGCCAGTAGTATCCAACCCTGATAATTTTGTAGGTTGTGGTCTTCCAGAAATGGTGTCCCCCACATAAGTTGTCATGGAACTCAAATATAATCCTTTGGGCCTCCTGTGGGTCTAGACATCTCAGAAGCACTCCAAGAGGGTCTTTCCAATACAAGACCTGGTCGATAAGACAATATCTGATTGCCTTGAGCCTCAAAGCTCTTGCCTTACTTTTTCCCATACCATCAGGGGGCCTTAACTCTTGCAGGAAATGCATAATATCTTTATACCATGCACATTCTGCTAATGGAGGGTTGTCTTGAGAACTTCCACCAGACAATTCAGCCTGTTGATTTTTTGAGCAAATGCTGGTGAAGCTAACCCCCAAAGCCTTACAATTAGACTCAACCAACAGCTTGGCTAAACCCTGACCTTTAACCAATTTGGTGGGATTTATCTCAAAATCAAACTCAAGGATTTTGGTGATCCACTTACTTCTTCTCCCGTCTATGTCAGGTTGAATGAGAATGTCCTTCACAGAGGTCGAAGAAACATATGCAATGATTTTTGAATGCAAAACATAGACTCTGAAAGCTTTAAGAGCTTTCACCAGGGCATAGGCTTGCTTCTCCATGATGTCATACCTGACCTATGCATCTCTTAATGCCCTGTTGAAAAACAAAATAGGTTACTCCAGCCCCTCTGCATTTTTCTGTAGTAAAACAACTGCCACTATGTCAAATGAAGCGAAGGAGAAAATCAGAAAATATTTTGAGTAATCAGGACTGATAAGCGTAGGCGCTTCAGTCAGTTCTTTCTTGATCTGTTAAAATAATTTTTGGACTCGGCAACCCACTTTACTTCATTTCCCTTCCTGAGCATGGTTGTTATGAGCTTTACTATTTCAGCAAAATTGGAAACAAACCTTCTCAGAAAGTTAATTTTGCCCAAAAAAGACTAGACTTCTTTCTTGGACCTTGGGAGTGATAAAGCTTGGATCGCTTCCACTCAGCTAGGGTCAGCTTTGACCCCCTCTGCTGATACTATGTGCCCTAACAACTTTCCCTCCTTCATGGCAAACAAAGATTTCTTGGGATTTAAGGAGAGACCAAACCTTCTTCATTTTAAGAAGACCTTTCTTAGATGATAGCGATGCTCTTTATCGGATCTGGAGAAGACTATGATGTCATTCAAATAGATGACCACAAATTTGTCTTTTTCCCCAATGAAGGCTATGTCCATGGCTCGCTGGAACGTTGCTCCTGCGTTCATCAATCCAAAAGACATTTTTGCATACATGAAAGTGCCCCATGGACTGATGAAGGTTGTCTTTTCTCTGTCCTTAGGCAGGACAAAGATTTGATTATAACCAGAAAAGCCATCAATCATTGAAATTTTGGATGCACCTGTCACCCTTTGCAATATCTGTTCCATCTTGAGCAATGGGTAATTGTCCTTCCTAGAGCTCCTGTTTAGATTTCTAAAATTGACACAGAGCCTGATTTCTCCATTCATTTTTCTCACCGGGACCAAGTTGGCCACCCACTCAAAATACCTCAGAGGTACAAGGATCTGGGCATCCAACAACTTCTTCACCTCTTTCTCCATGATAGGCAACATGGGAATAATTTGTCTTAATTTCTGCCTAAATGGTTTGGCCTCCTCTTTTAATGGGATCTTGTGCTCGATAACACTGGTGTCATACATTCTGAGGTCTTCATAGGTCTAGGCAAACACATTGGTGAATTCTTTCAATAATTCAGCATACTCGGTTTTCTGCTCCTTTGACAGGTTGCTTGACAACTTGACAAACTTTGGATCTTTTTCTGTGCCAACATTGCACTCAACTACATTAGTGTCTTCGTTTGAGATTCTTCTTTTTACTGCCACATCATTGCTGTCAAGTAGCCTTTCCAAAGGAACTAGTCCCTTTGGGATGTGATTGTTGGGTAACTGAACAATGTGATTGTTGGCAATTTTGTTGAGGAAAACCTTGGCCTGAGATTCTATATTAGAATCTGGGTCTTGATCGATATGCAATGCAGAAAACTCCTCAACAGCTTCTAGGAATCTCTTGATCTCAAGATCATCCTCAAAGACCTTCCAATGTTTGACATTGTCAGGTATGGAGGGCCTGTATTTCACTTCTATATCATACCTGATCTTGGGTGGTAGAGGGACTCTGAAATTGCTTGCTGAAATTGCCACAAAGTTAGCTAGAGTGTCTTCTCCTCTTGGGATAAATGATATGTTGAAAGCTAGGAAAAAAATGTCAATGAGGTCCCAAGCTTCATTTCTGTAACTCCTGAGCCGAGGGTGTTTGGCCTGATAAATATTTTTGGTTTGCTGGATAATCAAATAAGCATCCCCAAACACTGCTATCTCTTTGATGCCCATGTCCTTTGCAGCCCTTAAACCCAAGATAAGAGCTTCATATTTTGCCACATTATTGGTAGCCTCAAACTCTAATTTGTATGACAGAGATATAGTTTCCCTAGTAGGGGAAACAAAAATTATCCCAACACCTGCACCTTCTCTAGAAGAGGCTCCATCAAAGAACATTTTCCAAATAGAGGTAATCAAAAGGGGGCTTTCAAAGAGAGTAATGGGATTTATGATTTCAAAAGGAGGCTCGAGGGAATCGGTGAGTTGCAACAAGCTAGATCCTAAATCGATATCCAGGGAAATGATGGGATGATTGGTGGGGTCTGCCTCATCACTAATAATGTAGGCCAGTTGAGCTTCTCTGTATAGTCTCCTATGCTCCCCTCCGAACACTGGAATAGTAGCATATGTGAGGTCCATCTGTAATGTTCCCCCAAGTCTTTTTATCCAAGATCTTGACAATAGCATACCAAACTTAGGGGGCACATCAGCGACCACAATGTTCATGACCACAATTTTCATGGGCAACGGAAACAAGGTCACGACCAGATCTTTGATAACCGCAAGACACTGCACCCTTCTTGAATCGAAAGAGTACAAATCGTGGTAAGCCTTAGTGACTCCCAGCCCGAGTTCTTCCATGACAGTTTTGGGCATGAGATTATGAGATGCCCCAGAATCCATTAGACAGTTATGCAACACCTTATCATGAATGTTCAGGGACATATAGAAGGGAGGGGATGAATCATCTCTATCTTCTACCATAGGGCCTAAGATGACTGTTGGATTTTCATCTTGGAGGTTCATTGAGTCTGTGGAATGGCAGGAAGGCTCGGACTGCAGTAGTTTAGAGAGGGACCTTTTAAAATCTTCATGTTTGACTAGCTCTGAAATGGGCACAGGAATTCTAATTTTTTGAATTTCATGCTCAAAGCTAAAGGAGGAAGGAGGCTTATGAACTTTCCTTACCTCTGAGACAGGGTCTTTGACTATTGGCGAGAGATTATGAGCTTTCTTTTCCTTGCTACAATTTGTTGCACCTTTAGCAGGCTTTTCTACAATGAGGGGCCGATCAGGGGTGTCTGACTTCCCCTCTTTCTTATTTGACCTGAGATTATATTTATTGGGACTGTTATTATTAGCTTTCTAGCCTCTACTTAGCTCATTTATTTGACTGTTCATGAGGAAATCCTCGTAGGCAAACTGAGTTAAATGGGGAAAAGGGGAGGTGTCTCCATTACAATGAATTTCGGGGCCAAGCTCTTCCTCTTCCCTCTCCTCTTCATCAACAAGGTTATTTTGGAGAGGGGTTTGAATCCTCTGAACATCTCTATCTCTGTTCCTTTGTTCCCTTGGCATAATTTGAGGGACATTGTTATTTGGCCTCCTGAAATTTCCTCTGTTGTCAACATTTTGGGGATTTCTGTACACAGGCTTCCCTTCTAATTCCAACCTTTCCATCCTAGTCAAAAGTGATTTAAGTATCTTGGTTACTTCATCCATTTGAGGGGGGAGGGCAGAGGAACCTGAAGTGGAGGTTTTGGGTCTCTTCCTGGGTATGTCCCTATCAATCTTATTTCTGAGTCGGGCAACAACCAATATATTAGACTCTACTTCTACAACTGCATCCTGCATATGAGCCAGGGAAGTGGCTCTTCTTTCCCTCAACAAGAGGCATACATTAGGGTCAAAAGCACTGGCATAAGTAATTTTGGTTGAAGCCTCTATAGGCTTTATCTCTGTAGGGATCTTATTGTACATCTTGTTGAACCTTTTGGAGAAGTCAGAGACATATTCTCCCTCTTTTCTCTTTAGGGACCCAAACTTTGTGATATAATACATGAAATCCTTTTTATCCCCCCATTGTCTCAGGAAGACACTATCCAAAGCCTCAATCCCGTCGATAGATCCAGGAGGCAAGGCCTTGAACCATTTCCTAGCCTCGCCTTCAAGGCTATGAACAAAAATCCTCATCCACACGTCTGCATGCATGATGACATGATGATCTGTAAAACTATAAAAGGCCTCGAGGTGTTCCTCTGCGGTTATGTCTCCTTCGCCTGTGAACTTGGGCAACTGTTTAAGGTAGCCATCTGCTGGGAGGGAATTAAGAGGTTGAGGCAAAACAAAGGGGGCATACCTAGCTGCTATTATGGCCTCCATTCTAGTCATAAGGGGATTTGCTCCTGCCATAGGGACAATATGTGGAGGAGAACCAGGAGGGGAAGGGGTTCGGACAGGGGAGACCGGAACTGAGCTTCGACGAGGATTTAGAGAAAAGGCTACATGGTTTGAGAGAGCGAGAGCTTCTTTGTGCGCAATAGCAACAATAATAGGAGGGGTGGTAAATCCCAGAGTAGGGAAATCTCCTGAGGCACTGGGTCTAAACCACGATACAATTTCAAGGGAGAAAGGACTGATAAGGATTTCTCCCTCTAATCCCAGACCAGGAGGGGAAAAATCAACTAGGACGCTCCCAAAATTTAAAGTTCGGGAAACTCCAACAAAAGTTATGACAGGGGACTGAGGAGCAGAAAATGGAGCTTCAAAAGAAGGACATGGAAAATTATCAGAAATTCTTGGTTCAACAATAGAAGTTCCTTCTCGAGAAGCCTTTCCCTTCCTGATAATTTTCTTTGGGGCAACTTCAGGCGTAGCTAGAGGTAGTTGTGGATGAGACCGCGTGTGTCTGCCTTTCGAAGCCAGCTGAGCAATGAGGTCGGACCAGTGGAGTCATCACAATGGAGTCGCCAAGTGCACAGTAGCAATCTTAGATGTACTGAGTTCTGATGCACCTTCAGAACCAACAAGCTTTGTCGTTTAATCCCGGGGAAAATATTCAACTTCGTTCCCGACAACGATGCCAGAAATGTTAGCACCAGAAGTCACTCCTGGATTGCGGCAGGAGTAAGCCTGATACCCATCAGTTTGTATGTCACATTTTGGTTACAAAAGGGTGATCAAATGGGAGTAAACTCGGAATAATATTTCTTTAACTCAGAAGACTGGGTTGGAAGTGCAAAGATAAGTGAGGTCTTGATCTAACTTAAGCCAGTGAGTTTTCATCATGGTGAGTAGGTGGAAGAAAAGGCGATAAAGGTATGAAGGTATGCTCTGGACATCTGGTCTTCTAGCAACCTTTGGAGGAAAAGTCTCAGATATAAGATCCTCTCAGATCTGAAAACTTCAGGAAACTTAAAGTTGCTGCAAAAATAGATATAGTCAAACATACACTATACGATAGTCACAACACTCGACTGGATCATCCATGCCCAGGCTTTAAGATTCAGAAATAAGGAATAAAAGAAGAAGTTGGCTTCCATTAAATAAGAAATCTCAAGTATCGGTCATAACCAAAGAACCAGAGGCCTCATCAAAACATTACAATAGAGAGCTTAGCTCTACCATCGATCCTTACAAAAATATAAAAAATGAGTATATATACTTAGAGAAATTTGCTCCCTTGATAGCAGGAGAGTCGTTGAGCTGCTTCATTTAAGGCTTCACATGTGCATGGTCTTCTTGTAGACTATGCACGCAACGTCTTGTCTGACACTGGCTCAGACGACATGGATTTCGTAGGGAACCTGTCCATCGGGGGTACCACAGGCTAACTACTCTATACCTTTCCCCGCACCTTCCATTTATGGATTGAGCTGAAGTTTCAACCACCTGCTCAATCTTCAATAACTACTTCTCCCATGGAGGGTGGTCGAGACTGGATACACAGGGGACGACCACGTGCCTCTCCCAAGGCTTGGTGGCTAGCCTCTTTTTTCTTCGGGCCCCATTCTCAATATAGCCCAAGGCCATGACCCCGCGCCTATCTTCAAATGCATTCTGGTGCTTTCTCTTTCGGGGGGTTTTCACCTCCCCTGACTTTGATATAGCAATGCCCGAAATCTCGAAACGTTGGCTGAGATCAGTGGTCATCTTTACTTCGAGATGGACGACCATGATCTATTTTCCATTGAACAACCCTGACCCTCATCCGCTTTGGCCCCACTTCATACAACCCTGAGGTTGTGACCGTGCCCGACACCAAAGGCGCTTTGTGAATTTCGCGTATCGGTGATGAGAAGGAGTTGACTCCTTGTCCTTCAGAGTCCCAGCTGTCGAAATCGCGATGGGGCTCAACTTGTGTTAGCACCTCCCTTACCTCTCGTCCATATGGTCACCGGCTAGGATCACGAGCTCAACCTCCGGGGGTTCCGTAATTTTGCGTTTCGGGCTATGGGTGGATTTGTTGACGAGAACCCTGAAACGTCGACTCCCAAAAAATCTCAATCAGCTGCCACCTGTCCCCGCTGGATCGGACAACTTAGATCATTTCGGGCCTCTGCCTGACACAAAACTCCGTGCAACTTCACGAACCCAATTACTTGAAGACTGCTAATCTGCACCGTTAATGGATCCTCGTCGTTGAAAAGCGATCTTTTCCCTCTCGGTTGCTTTGTGTTGCTGTTCAACCATTCTCAGAGCTGCAGATAGTGAAAATGGAGACTTGGATGACCAGACTTAGGCTTGGGAAGGAAAAAGGTTCAGTGATGGAGGCAAAAAAAAAGGGGGGGGGGGAAGTGATCATCCTTTGGAAGAGACAGAAGGAACCCATGGCCGATCTCTCTGGCATACTGACAGGGAAAACTGGTCAATCGACAAGGATGACTGCGAATGAAAAAGAAAGACATGCCGGGATGGGGAGGAAAATCACGATCGGGTCGACAAAAGGGGAGAAGACGAGCAAAATTACAGACACAGGAAGGAAATACAGACCCCCAAGGATTTGACAGGAATATGTGATAACACTATGGATCTCATTTCAGTTCCTAGGGATCAGAACAACCTAGCTGACAGTTTGGTAGTGGCAGCTTCAACCCTCCAACCTTCAGAGGATTTAATGAAAGGAGAGGGAAAACTAGAAATAATCTTTAGACCTTCAGTTCCAGACAATGTTGATCATTGGCAAGTGTTCAGAGATAACAAACAAATCCTAAGATTCATTCACAATGTTCAAGAATTCTCAGATTTCAATGTCAGTTATAAAGAAGAAGGCAAAGATTATGTTGAAGAGGACAATCCAATAAAGAATCCAGTCCCTAGAGGAATAATGACCTTAGAAAAGATCTTTGACATGCATGACATGTACAAAAAGAAAAAAGAAGTAGTAAAACCTGACAGCTATATAGAAGTAAACATTGGGACAGAGGAGGTCCCAAGACTCATAAAAATTGGAAAGGGTACTTCAGAAAAAGAAAGAAAAGAATTAATAAGTCTTGTCAGTGAGTATAGGGATGTATTTTCTTTTACATATGATGAACTCAAGGCTTATAAAGATGATGTATTTCAACATACTATCTCACTCAAAGAAGACACAAAACCTTTCCGACAAAAACTTAGGCGAATAAATCCTAAGTTGGCACCTTTGATTCAAGCAGAACTCAAAAATATTTTGGATGCTGGCATCATTGCCCCAACAAGGAATTCTTCATGGTGTTTTAACTTGGTAGTATTTAGAAAGAAAAATGGGGGAATAAGACTATGTATAGATTTTAGAATCTGAATATTGCATGCATTAAGGATAATTACCCCTTGCCCAACATGGAAACTCTGTTACAAAGAGTTACTGGGTCGAAAATAATGTCTATGTTAGATGGTTTCTTTGGATACAATCAAGTGTTGGTAAGGAAAGAGGATCAAAATAAGACAACTTTCACCACACCATGGGGCACCTTTGAGTATCTTAGAATGTCTTTCGGATTATTAAATGCAGTGGCCACATTTCAAAGAGCCATGGATTTTTCTTTTCATGAATTGATGGGCAAAATCATCGAGATATACCAGGATGCTTTGACTGTGTTTTCAAAAGAAAGATCTGATCATATAAGTCATCTCATATAAGTGTTTGAAAGATGTTCAAAGTACGACATCTCCTTGAATCCAGCAAAGTCAATCTTGGGAGTTGATGAAGGTAAATTGTTGGGTCATATCATAACAAAAGATGGGGTGAAAATGGACCCAGAAAGGGTGCAAGCCATACAAGGAGTCCCTTTACCCAAAACCAAGAAAGCCTTGCAATCCTTCCTTGGTCAAATTAACTTTGTAAGAAGGTTCATCCCAAACTTGGTCGAAACTATGAAACCTATTCAAAGACTTTTAAAGAAGGATGTCAAGTTTGAATGGACTGAAGAAGGGAGAAGAGCATTCAAAAGTATTAAGGACGCAATTAGTAAATCTCATGTACTAATTAGTCCAAACTATGCTAAAGACTTTCAAATCTTCTCCTTTGCTTCTGAGGATACTATAGCAGGGGTGTTGCTCCAAAAGAATGACGAAAGTCAGGAGCAACCCATTGCTTTCATGAGCAAGGCATTGCATAATTCAGAACTTAATTATACAACTATGGAAAAACAATCATATGCTTTGGTCAAGTTCCTTAAGCATTTTCGAGTTTACATAGGATATTCAAGAGTTGTGGGGTATGTACCTCACCCAGCAGTAAAAGATATCCTTAGACAACAAGACTGCTTGGGGGTTAGAGGAAAGTGGGTTTAAAAAATACAAGAGGATGATCTAGAGATAAAACCCACCAAATTAATCAAAGGTCAAGGATTATCTCAAATGCTGACTGAAGGTAATGAACAAGCTCTGAACCTAGTCTGTCAAAACAACCAATCTAGGCCAGCTTTATCTCCAGAACCTCAAAAGTTAGAACAACACGAATGGTATGCTGATATCATTTTCTTCCTTTCTAATCTCACATGCCCTAGTCACTTAATTAGTCATAAAAGAAGAGCATTGATATTAAAGGAAGCTAAGTATTGTATTATTCAGGATGGATTGGGGTGGAGGAACCCCGATGGGGTAATACTTAGATGTGTTGATGAGCTTGAGTCCAAAAGACTCTTGGTTGATTTTCATTTAGGATTTTGTGGTGGGCATTTTGCAGCCAAAACCACTGCCCACAAAATCCTCAGAGAAGATTATTACTGGCCTACTATATTTTCAAATGTGCATAAAATGGTTAGGGGTTGTCAGCAGTGTTAGTTGTTTACTGGGAAACAAAAGCTATCAGCCTTACCATTACAACCAGTAGTGGTGGAAGCCCCTTTTCAGCAGTGGGGGCTTGATTTCATCGGTCAATTCAAAGATAATTCAAGTAATGACTATACTTGGTTAATCACGACAACTGATTACTTTGCAAAGTGGGTAGATGCTATACCCACCAAGTCAACAACCGATAAAGTGGTCATGGACTTTCTTGAAGACATAATTATCACTAGATTTGGTGTTCCAGCGAAGATAACTACTGATAATGCCAAGGCCTTTAGTTTTATAGAATTATCCTCATTCTGTTTTAAATATGGCATTATATTATCCCACTCATTGAATTATTATCCCCAAGGCAATGGTCTTGTTGAGTCTAGCAACAAGAACTTAATGACAATCCTTAAGAAAACTGATGGGGATAACAAGAGGTCATGGGATAATAAGATCAAGTTTGCACTTTGGGCTAACAAGATCACAAAGAAGAGTTCAATAGGAAAGAGTCTCTTTGAGTTGGTTTATGGTCTTGATGTCACTTTGTCAGTTCATTTGAAGCTTCCAGTGTATCAATTTGTCCAGAAGTATGGCTTAGACGAAGATTTTCATCAAAACAATATTGATCAGATAATTGAGTTGGATGAAAATAGAAGGAAAACCCTTGATCAAAGTATAAAAAATCAGGAAAAGATAAAGAAGACTTTTGATAAGTTTTCAAGACAAAGGGATTTCCAGGCAAGTGATACAGTCCTCCTATGGGACAAACAGAAAGAGAAACCAGGAAGCCACGACAAATTTGACAGTTTATGGGTAGGGCCTTATATTATCCAGGATGTAGCTGTAAATAACTCTTTTGTCCCGAGTAGATTGGATGGTGAGAAGTTGCCACTACTATTAAATGGTCAACTTCTCAAGATCTTCTTCAACAAAGTCATCTGATGTCCATGGGACATCTGTTGTATCATATTCTCTAAACCCTATCATATGTACTTTAAATTCATTTATTTCCTGTACATAGTTTATTTATGTATATAACTTAGTTTTGTAAATTTTGTACATAGTTTATTTTTTCAAATTTATATACATGTACATTATTTTTGCAGCTTATGTTTAATATTGGATTTTATATATGGACATCTTATTGACAAAATTTCGGTGAATGTCATGTGATTCTGGATTCTCGTATGCTTTCCTTCAAAGAATAAAATATCAAACACACGTCCCCATATGGAGCCAATGTTATCCATCAAAGTTGCACTAGGATGGACTTCCAGCGAACCGCCAAAGTTTGAACAATATTGTTCAAAATTCAGAGTTCAGAAGTTCAGCCGGTTATAAAGACCAATTTTTTTTTTTTTTACATTTCCATAAAAAATTGTAATAAGAGATGTTGCATGATGAACTTGTAAAAGGTCTTAGCCACCTTAAGTCCTAAGCATGAGTTATACTCTGGAGTGTTTTTTTTACATACTAATTATATTTTGTCATTTTCAGGCAATTTATAATTTATGAGTTTTTTCACTCAATTCCTCCAGAGCTGGAGTATATGCCCATGGTTAGGCTTGAGCATGGATCTAAGCTTAGTGTCTAATGTATATTATCATGCTAAACATACTCCTAGAGTCTTATGAAAATGTACTAAGTTCCCCTTAGGATTTTTTAATTTTTTCAGTTAATTAAAAAATTGTCAGAATTCAACAATTTTTAATTAAAAATAAAGATGTATTAAAAAAATGGTACTAGGGAACTTAATATGCCATGGGGGTGTTCATTTTTGGACCTAGAGCACCCATATTACCCAAGTACCCACTTAGTTGAGAAAAAATAATGATTTTAATCACTCAAAAATTAAATTTTCTCAAAAAACCCCAAAAAGTCAGAGTAAAAAAAAAAAAAATCAGCAAATGCCCAAATCAAGGAAACATGTGGGGACATGTTGGAGGCAAAATAAAATCTCAAGAGTCAAGGTGGCGTCCATAGAATGATGTATGATGGATCAAAGACATGGTTTATGGCATGCATGATGGTTTAAGAACACGTGCTCAAAAGGAGGTGCGCACCTCTCCCTTGAGGTGGTGCATTCTCCAAGGGAGATCCACTTCCAAATCTTTGATTCACCCAAGTGGCTGCAATGTGACAGTTTGATAAACATTTGGCATGAGGAGAGGGTTAAAACTCGCCCTTCCTCCTCCTCCACTTGCCCTCATCTAAGATATGTGCTCCTCACACTTGGCATGCACACCCCTCTTGGGATCTTCACCCAAAAGTGTATAAAGCAAATACATCCTCCCTCTTGTAAACTAGTTCGAGCTGGGCTAAGGATTGCTTTCATATTGGAAACTGTACTATCATTTTTTGTATTGGAATAAATAAAGGCTTTGGACACAAGTTGGTGTGGATCTCATGTGTGGATGCTTATTGTCATGTATCAATCTATGAGGTGAAATTGTTTTGATGCATTTATTTCAATTGGTTAAATTGTAGCTTTGATCTATTGAACTTGTTTGCTTCATAGATCAATTATCTTTCTTTTAACAAGATTTACTAAGCTTGCTTGTGTTTTAAATCTTGTTGATGCTCATATGTAATCAAAGAGTCCATGCTTTCTTGCTTGATTAACATGCTTTCTAGATTTCATATGTAAATGATACTACTATTTGATATTGTATTTGTAAGTGTGTTGAAACTGGTAGGGTCTCATACTTGAAGGGAAGTGAAGCTTGCTTACATCCTCTTCATCTTCAAGATTCAAAAGGACAATAGCCCCTCTTTCACGCCAAGAAGATTCCATTTTGCCCAAGCTTTCCAAGGGTTTTAAAACATTTCTTCTCATCTCCTCAAACAAAAATCTAAAATATTCTTTGGGTTACTTTAGTTTCTTGCAAAATAAAAGTGTCATTCAAAAAGAAGTATCATAAGTTTTCTTTTCCTTTGCATAGTAAAGCAAGTAGATTAGATCTCTCTTTAATCTAACTTGCAATCTACTTCTAGCTTCAATTTTGTTGGAAATTTTTAAAGGATAAAAGTAGTTTTGATTCATAAAGAATTTAAAGTCATATCTTGGTATCTTTGTGATATTACTTACTGTTTTGGGACAACAAGTAATATCAGAAAGAAAGTCCCTTTTCTTTCTTGTTTTACTTAACTCGTTTTCTTAATTTTAGTATAGTTTTACTTAGTCATTTTTTTATTTTATAATTTTATGTACATTGACTAACATTTGTGCAGGGTCTTCCAATAGCACTTTAGGCATATTTTCCCCAATTAACTTGTTGTTTTTTTAGGTTGACGAAAAGACAAAGAATTGCTTCCCAAATTTTGAAGTTTTCAAGCCTCAAGAACCCCTTGAAGTACCCTATACTTGTATAAAGCTCTAAAAAATATTGTAAACCTTTCTGATCCTTTCATATAAGGATTCCAAGGCTCTTAAAAGAGCAATTGTAACCGAGTTAATAAAATAAGTGAGCCAAGGGAGGCCTCACTTTTTGTTTCCCCCCTAAGGCGATTGGTGTTGTGATTTTGGGCATCTTTCCATTTAGCTTGTTTTCTTTTCTTAAAGTTCCAAACTATTTCACATATAAAGGATAAGCTAAAAGTAATATCTCAATTCATCGCAAAGCACTACAATCTCACATAAAGTTAAATCAATCTAGATTAGATTTCCTTTTTGCAAAGTAGGACACTAATTGCTAGATTAGTTGTACTTCTTGCAATTTCAAGTTGGAAAATAAACCATCCCCTCAACTCCTTGAAAGAGGCCTGGTCAGTGTGGATTAGTAATTAGTTTCACATTTCAA
Organism: Picea engelmannii; assembly: GCA_009831015.1. Classification (NCBI taxonomy): domain Eukaryota; kingdom Viridiplantae; phylum Streptophyta; class Pinopsida; order Pinales; family Pinaceae; genus Picea; species Picea engelmannii. Next base: position 39,256 of record ML802988.1, read on the forward strand.
TTTCAGTTATTTATTTCATTGTTTAAAATAAACAAATTCCCCTCGGCTCTCAGTGCGGTTCCTGACCCTTCCAGTCGCTAGCTAGTCTCGATTGGTTGGAAGTAAGTTTCACATTCTGTGTTGGTCAGTGGTTGATAGATTAATTAGGACAATCTCTAAAGTAGTTAGCTTAATGCGCGTGGAAATGCCTTAAAGTGACCTGAGGAGTAAGGCGAGCCCTCTCGAGACCTGAATTCCCACCCATTTTGGACATCCATCACTTTGAGTGAGTTTACTGGTGAGACCGTTGGGTTTTGGTAAACTCCCCGCAAATTTCCAAACAAAGAGCTAACCTCCAAGGAGGCCCAAACCATTTCATTAACTCAACATCAATTTATCATAATAAAACACACGAACTACATTGTCCACGATTCACTTTAAGGCACTGGTCTCATTTTACACTCAGCAAAGCCACATGCTTCACTTTACATTATCGGTTATTTATTTGAAGCTATTTTAATATTACTTGCATCTAACAATTTTATCTCAGTATCCCTTTATGCAAGTTATGCTTGATGTTATATCGTGGATGATTAATTGGTTTATGTGTATTTCAATTTGTGATTGATTGTTGAAAAGTAATAAACTCCTATATTTATATTCTGTACTTAGCTTAGATCAAGTCTTAGTATTTTTGTTAGGGACTACCCCCCTTGGCTTCGCTAGGAGTTGGCCTAGACGGAGGAGTTGAAGATTATGTGACAACACCTTAACTCTCACTTGCCCCCAAGGACACACCGAGTGGATTGAAGATTTCTTCCACGTCTCCCAAGTGTGTATAAGACAACAACAGTACCTAAGGAGGTACTCAAGGGGATAATGAATGTAATGTGGCCATAATAATGGAATAGGCCCACTATGTAATTAAAATGAAATAATGTAATAATAAGAGGTAGTTGACATAGACACCTACAGATACTCATGAGAAAGTATAAATACACAAGTATCATTGTTGAAATAATGTAAATGCAAAGTGTATTCTTATTATTATTTGATATATTATTCATTGGATCAATCCCCATTGTGGATTGATCATGTCGGCTATTGTAAAAGGACCAAATCGCCTCACTTTCTCATTGAGAGACAAGTTTCGAAATTGCAGTTGGAGAAGAGAGAGAGAGAGAGTGGTGCATCTTTGGGAGAGGATCTTTTGTATTAGCTCGAGTTATCTCTTGACATTGTATTGGCTATCTATAATAAGGAAGTTTTGCTGGGTTTTCTTCCCCTAGAGGGTTTTCCAGGATAAATGTTGTGTCTCTTGCGATTGTGTATTTCTCAGTGATCTTGTGTTATGCTATTGTTATCTATTGAAATGCAAAGAATTATAATAACGACTTAAACATTAACATGGTATCAAAGACAAGCTGAAGGAAGCATCTTTCACAAGAGTGAAAAATGTTACTGTTGTCATACATGCAAATTAGGGCTTTTTTATGGTGAAACTTTCCAGCCCTAAAACCACCTAGAAAAATGCTCCCTCCCCCAAGGATTACTTTGGCACTCTCAGTGCACCTTTTCAGTGGCTAGATTTACCAGAAAGTGAAACCCTAGTTTCTCAAAGTACCAAAAATCACTGTACCAGAAGTACCAGAGTACCAGAGGTACTAGAAAACCAGAAGCACCAGTCCAGAAGTCCGCAGATCAAGTTTGAAGGAGCAAAAGTTGGATTTTCTCAGATCTAAACACACCAGGCTACTCGCCTCAACCAAGCGCACCTCCTGGTAAGTTCAGAATTTGATTTTGAGTATTTTCATTTTTCGGTCATTTTCGTAGCTCCAAGTAAAAGATGTCTGCAAGCACTAAGCTTGTTGACAAGATGGAAGGTGGAGAAAACTTTCGTGCCTGGAAGTATAGGATTGGACTCATTCTTAAAAAGAATGACCTAGCAAAATTCATCAAAGGAGAAATTTTGGAACCCGACGATGCTACAGAAAAAGCCAAGCATCAAAATGACACAATCATGGCCAAAAGAATCATTGCAGATTCAATCAAAGACCACTGGATTCCTTATGTGTCATATAAGAAGACTCTGAAAGAAATGTTTGATGCCTTGACCAGACTGTATGAAGGAAAGAACATAAACCGGAAGATGAATCTAAGAACTCGTCTGAAGAATACAAGGAAGCAGAAAAGAGAAACAATTCAAGAATATTTCTCCAGAATCTCAGAATTCAAAGAACAATTAGAAGCGATTGGACATACCATAGACGAAGACGAACTCATAATGACGACCCTAAATGGTCTCACAAGACCTTGGGATGCATTCATCCAAACGATATGTGCCAGAATGGAGAAACTTAAGTTTGATAATCTATGGGAAGAATGCATCAAAGAAGAAACAAGAGTAGCTAACCGTGAAGCACTACTGGCAAGAGATGATGTCAAGCCCTAGCTACTCACACAAAAAGAGGAAGGAAGAAACCCTACTTCCAAAAGGAGACTCATAAAGAGCCTCATAAAGAGCCTCAACCGCCAAACAAATTCAATAATATAGAATCTCATCCAAGGAGATTTCAGAAGAAAGGACAACGAATGGAAATAGATTACTCATCTGTACAATGCTATCATTGTGAGAAGATGGGACATATTGCGAAATTTTTTCCAGCCAGACGAGAAGAATACAAGAGAAAACATAAGAGGCACCATGCCCATGTAGTCAAAGATGAAGAGCCACCCGCAAAGATAATAAGAGAGTGGATCAAAGACCATGTCTTAATCTCGACCATCTCAGGATCTGTAACACCTGGAGAGGACACTTGGCTCATTAATAGTGGTGCATCCAAGCACATGACAAGACAAAGAGACATTCTCTCTTGTATCTCAGAAAATAAGTTTTCTCAGAAAGTGACACTTGGAGATGATTACCAATATCCCATTAAGGGAGTGGGAGAATCAAACCACAATCTGAATTCAGGGAATTCACTAAAAATAAAGGACGTACTATATGTACCAGGTTTGACTAAGAACCTACTCTCCATTTCAACTTTAGAAAAGAAAGGCTTCAGAGTTTCCTTTATAAATGGAGAAGTTCTTATGTGGGATAAAGGAGAAACCTTGAATGAAGAAATTATCATTGGAAGTGAAGAAAATGGCTTGTGTAAACTAAAGGGTCACTCAGAGGCTGCCATAACCCACGCCATTGAAAACTCATGTGAACTTTGGCATAGAGTATTATCTCACATCAACTACAAGGCGCTACCATACATATGCAAAGCGGTCACAGGTTTACCATAACTCAAGGTTTACCATGAAGGCATATGCAATGGATGTGCACAAGAGAAGAACATCAAGAACCCTTTCCCGGAGAGAGACAAAAAAGCAGAAGGAGTCCTAGATCTCATTCATTCAGATGTATGTGGCCCAATGCCATCGTCCTCCATTAGTAGGTATGTATATTATGTATCATTTATTGATGATTATTCTCGTAAGACCTAGGTATATTTTTTGAAATCTAAATATGTGCTCAACAAGTTAAAGGAATTCAAAGCCTTGATAGAGAATCTTTCTGAAAGAAAGATTTAGATACCCAGGTCAGATAATGGAGGAGAATATACCTCAAAAGAGTTTGTGAACTTCTATAAAGATGTTGGGATCAAGAGGGAACTCACTACTCCCTATAATCCCCAACAAAATGGTGTAGTTGAATGAAAGAACATAACGATAATGGAAGCTGTGAAGACTATGATCCATGCTCAAGATCTTCCTATGTGCTTATGGGAAGAAACAACAATAGCAACTGTATATGTGCAGAACCGATTGTCCCATAGTGCACTTGGGCTCAAGAACCCAGAAGAGATGTTCATCGGAAGGAAGCCAGAGGTAATCCATCTCAAAATATTTGGCTGCCTAGTATTTATTCATATACCGAAAGAGAAGAGAAACAAGATAGAACCTTCAAATGACAATCCTCCATAAAAGAAAGCCAACTTGGGCTAGAGAGATTATTCGAGATGGAGAGAAGTATGGTGTTTCTGAAGGAACTACGAGACAGGTGAAAAGATCAAAGCCATTCTCCAGTTATACGGCTTTGATGTGTGATCTTCTAGAGGAGGAGCCTACCTGCTTTGAAGAAGCCATTCAGAGGAAAGAATGGGTAGATGCCATGACAGAGGAATACCAATCCATAATAAAGAATGAAGTATGGGAAATAGTTCCCAGACCGAAGAATAAAGATGTGGTATCCTCCAAATGACTCTTCAAAATAAAACACGCTGCTGACGGAAGTATTGAGAAGTATAAAGAAAGATTTTTAGTTCGTGGCTTTTCTCAAAAGAAAGGCATTGACTATGAAGAGACATTCGCTCCTGTAGCCAGATACACTTCGATCAGAACCATCATAACCCTTGCAGCTAAGATGAAGTGGAAATTACACCAGATGGACGTAAAGACAACTTTCCTAAATGGTGTTATTGAAGAGGAAGTGTATATAGAGAAACCTCAAGGATTTGAAGTTGAAGACAGGAAGTCTCATGTCTGGAAGTTGAAAAAAGCCTTGTACGGATTGAAGCAAGCTCTTAGAGCTTGGTATGGTCGGATAGACAACTTTCTGATGAGCTTGGGCTTTACCAAGAGTAAAACAAATTTTAATCTCTACTTCAAGGTTATGAACGATGAGCCAGTAATACTATTACTGTATGTGGATGACTTATTCTTAACTGGAGAAGAAAAGCTCATCACTGAATGTAAGAAGAGACTCGCTTCAGAATTTGAGATGAAATACCTTGTCCTAATGCACTATTTCTTACGTCTTGAGTTATGGTAGAGTCTAGAAAGGATCTTCCTTAACCAAGGGAAGTGTGCAGTCGAAATCCTAAAGAGATTCGACATGTTGGAATGCAAGTCCATGAATACAACCATGTAAGCGAAGCTGAAGCTGTTGGTCGACACTTCGTTTGAATTGATTGATACCACACTGTATAGATAGATTATTGCATCGTTGATGTACTTGACGAACACCAGACCAGACATTTGTTTTTCCATGAACACCTTGAGTCAGTTTCTAGTAAAACCCAGACATGTTCACCTAGTGGCTGCAAAACATGTGATGAGGTACCTTAAGGGTACAATAGATTGTGGTCTTATCTATGATGGAGATCATGATTTCACATTGAGTGGATACACTAATGTAGATTGGGCAGGAAGTGTTTCTGACAGAAAAAACACTTCAGGATGTTGTTTCAGTTTGGGATCAACCATGATCTTGTGGTAGAGTAGGAAGCAATCCAACATTGCTCTCAGCACAGTGGAAGCAGAATACATTGCTGCATGTTATGCTAGTTGCGAAGATATATGGCTTTGAAAGTTGTTGACCGACCTATTTGACCTAAAGATGGAAGCAACCACGATCCTATGTGACAACCAGAGCTGCATAAAGATGACAAAGAATCCTGTATTCCATGACAAGTCGAAGCACATAGAGATCCGATATCATTACATCCATGACATGGTGCAGAGAGGATCCATAAAACTCCAGTACATTAGCACAGATGAACAGGTGAGCACTTTTGAGATAAGCTTGGTATAGTCCGAAAGGACCTTCCTCGAAAGGGGGAGTAGTTGTTGTGATAAGACATCTCTTGCTTCCAGCTTTATTGCCTTGATGTAAAGCAAGACGATGTGATGAGACTAGAACTGTGCTTTCGGCTTAACAACTGCGTCATAAAGCCAGTCTAGTATCCTACTTCCAACTTGATTGTTGTGACGTAAAGCATGACGATTATCTTTCTTCCAGCTTTATTTTTGTGACATAAATCAAGACGATGAGATGAGACTAGTACTGTGCTTCCGGCTTGACAACTGTGACGTAAATCCAGTCTAGTATCTTGCTTCCAACCAGATGGTTGTGACGTAAAGCAAGACTATGTGATGAGACTAGTACTGTGCTTCCGGCTTGACAGCTGTGACGTAAAGCCAGTCTAGTAACTTGCTTCCAGCTTAAGTGTTGTGACGTATAGCAAGACGTTGAGATGAGACTAGTACTGTGCTTCCAACTTGAGATACTGTGATGTAAAGCCAGTCTAGTATCTTTCTTTCAGTTTGATTGTTGTGACGTAAAGCAAGACGAGTACTAAGCTTCCAACTTGACAGCTATGACGTAAAGCCAGTCATGTATTATGATGACCCAGCCTCGTGCTGTGATGATGATGATGTATTAGTTTTATACTAATTCATATTGTTGTAGATGATGATTTCATTTCTTTGAGAATGACGATGTTGCCGATGAAGAAAACTTCCGATGATTTATAGATACACCAGTCAGTGTTCCAAGATGATATTGATGATGATGTCCTCTCACCCACTTGATGTTGTTGATGATGTTGTCCTCTCTCTCTCGCCTGATGTTGTTGAAGAATACCCTTGTTAAGGGGGAGTGTTGAAATAATGTAACTACAAAGTGTATTCTTATTATTATTTGATATATTATTCATTGGATCAATCCCCATTGTGGATTGATCATGTTGGCTATTGTAAAAGGACCAAATCCCCTTTTGCAGATTGGTCATAATGTAGTTGTAATAAGCAAAAGAAGAATTCGGCTCCAGAATATATTTAAGAGGTCCTCAAATATAATAAAGGTGGTTATAACCACCCAGTTTAAGAAGTCGGCCCTGCCAGTGAAGAGACACTTCACACGTGCCAGATTTGTATAAATAAGGAGGCTAGCACTTCACTTGCTCATTGAGAGACAAGTTTCAGAATTGCAGTTGGAGCAGAGAGAGAGAGAATGGCGCATCTTTGGGAGAGGATCTTCTGTATTAGCTCGAGTTATCTCTTGGCATTGTATTGGCTATCTATAATAAGGAAGTTTTGCTGGGTTTTATTCCCCTAGAGGGTTTCCCAAGATAAATGTTGCGTCTCTTGTGATTGTGTATTTCTCAATGATCTTGTGTTATGCTATTGTTATCTATTGAAATGCAAAGAACTATAATAACGGCTTAAACATTAACAATCATTGTATTGGATTGTGTTGTCTTGTTGCAAGCATGGCTTGTGGAGTATTCCTGCCATAAGGAATAATTGGTGGTGTTTCCCTATCGTAAGGGTTTTTCTCTACATTCTTGTTTTGTTTGTGGTGAATGTTTTGGTATCTTGGATGTTCAAGGGTTTAATTTATGAAGTTTTGTGGTTGATTCTCTCTTTTATCTTCTAAGGTTTACTACATAAAACCTTAATCCCCCAAGCCCTAATGAAGAAAAACCTAAATTTTGGGGCATAAATATGTGAAATAAAGTAGAAGTAAATGGTATGTGGAGAAGACCAACACCACCTAAATTCAAACTAAAATTTAACTGAGCATCATGAGGGAACCATGGAAGGGTAGGCATTGGAGAAATTATTTGGACTTGTTATCGCACAATTTATACTTGCCCAAAATCCAAAGGAAAGTGAACAATAAATTGGCGTAACATGAGGTTGTCCTATCACTGTCACCTAAATAAGACACCTCTTTCTATTTAGGGGTGAAAGCCCAAGGGAGACATCCCCGGTGACCTGGGGGTTTGAGAAGGCAAAGGTTATAGTATCAAGAAAAGTTGTCCCCTCTCACAAGTCACACCGATCATAAAGTCCCAAAGGTTTAACAATATGAAGCAAATACATGCTTAAGTGTACCTGCCCAGAACAAGACAACAAGAAAACACTATTTTTCAAGTAACAATTGATGTTAGAGCTTCGTAAAACATTGGACTTAATAAAAACAATAAGTTGATGTATAAGATGAAGCAAACATAAATTTATAACAACAATGTATATATATTAATAGCTTCACAATTAAGCCTTGAATAAGCTTTAAAATGACCCAAAATAGTAATCTAGAATCAACAATATGCCAGCGCTTGTCAGATGCTAAGAGGGAAATGTAAAAATCAACTTTAACAATTGCTTTTACGAGCTTTTACAACTGCAATATATGGTTGTAGCTTACTTTTGTAACAACAACAATAATGTTAGTAGATTAGTCTAATCTAGGTTTAGGAGTAGTTAGCAAATAGCTTGAGGTAAATGGTTTGGGGTTTGTTTTCATCAATCAATCAATTGCAAGGTATAAACTAGTGTCTTTAGGGCTAATGGAGTCACTTTTTTGTAGCAACAATCTTGAAGGAAACAAATGATAATGTGCGAACTAGAGACTAGAGGGAGAATGATTGAGGTGTTGGTAATCCAAGGCCTCAATCATCGAACCCTATAAGGAAAACAACTACTAGGAAGAAGGTAACCCTAGGCCCTGGCGGTTTTCCTTCTTCTTTAGCTCAAGCTTGGGATAAAAAAAATCTTGATGAAGCAATGGTGTTAGAGTGCTACAAAGGTAGGGCTCTAGTGTCGAAATAATGTAACTGCAAAGAGTATTCTAATTATTATTGATGTATTATTCATTAGATCAATCCTCTTTTGTAGATTGATCATGTCGGGTATTGTAAATGACCAAATCCCCTTTTGCGGATTGGTCAAACCCTAATTGTAATAGGCAAAATAAGAAGTCAGCCCCAGAATATAATAAAGGTGGTTATAACCACCCAAAAGAAGAAGTCGGCCCTGCCAGTGAAAAGACACCTCTGTCCACAAGTGCTAGAATTGTATAAATAAAGAGGCTAGCGCCTCATTTGGACACACACTCACTTGTTCATCAAGAAGCAAGTTCGGAGTTGCAGTTGGAGAAGAAAGAAGAGAGAGAGGCGAATTCTTGGGAGAGGAATTTATGTATTTGTTTGAGTTATCTCTTGGAATTGTATTGGCTATCTATATTAATGAAGCTTTTGTTGGGTTTTCTCCCCCAAGAGGGTTTCCCAGGATAAATGATGTGTCTCTTATGATTGTGTATTTATCAGTGATCCTATTTATGCTATTGTTATCTAATGAAATGAAATGAATCTCAATAATAGCTTAAACCTTAACATGGAATCAGAGCTAAGATGAAGAGAGCATCTTTCACAAGAGAAAGTGAAAAACATCACTGTTGTCATACATGCAAATTAGGGCTTTTCGTTGATGAAGTATTTCAACCCCAAAACCATCTAGAAAAGTGCGCCCTTCCTCAAGGATCACTTTGGCATCCTCAACGCAACTTTTCAGTGGCTAGATCTCCCGAAAAGTGAAACCCTAGTTTTCACAAAGTACCAGAAGTACCAAAAAACCATAGTACCAGAAGTACCAGAGTACCAGAAGTACCAGAAAACCAGAAGCACGAGTCCAAAAATCCGCAGATCAAGTTTGAAGGGGTAAAATTTGGATTTTCTGAAATCCAAACACACCAGGCTACTCGCCTCAGCCAAGCGCACCTCCTGGTAAGTTCATAATTCAATTTTGAGCATTTTCATTTTTGGTCATTTTCCTAGCTCTAGGTAAAAGATGTCTGCAAGCATTAAGCTTGTTGACAAGCTGGAAGGTGTGGAAAAATTATGTGCCTGGAAGTATAGGATTGGTCTCATTCTTGGAGAGAATGACCTAGCAAGATTCGTCAAAGAAGAATTACTAGAACCCATCGATGTTGCAGATAAAGCAAAGCACCAAAAGGACATGATCAGGGCTAAAATAATTATTGTAGATTCTATCAAAGATCACTTGATTCCTCAAGTGTCATCAAAGAAGACTCCAAAATAAATGATTTATGCCCTAACCAGATTATATGAAGGAAAGAACATAAACCAGAAGATGAATCTAAGGACTTAACTCAAGATTACAAGGATGCAGAAAGGAGGATCGATCCATGAATATTTCTTCAAAATATCATAATTCAAAGAACAACTAGAAGCAATTGGGGATACCATAGACGAAGATTAACTCATAATGATGACCCTTAATGGTCTCACAAGACCTTGGGATGCATTCATCCAAACTATTTGTGCTAGAACAAAGAAACTAAAATTTGGCAGTCTTTGAAAAAAATGCATTCAAAAAGAATCAAGAGTAGCTAATTGGGAAGCTTTACTATCAAGAGATGAAGATCAAGCCCTAGCTACTCACACCAAAGGAAGAAGAAATAAGTCTTACTTCCATAAAGAAACTCATAAAGAGTCTCACCCCCAAAGCAAATTCATAGATAAAGAATCTCAACCTAAGAGATTCTAGAAGAAAGGACAAAGAAAAGAAAGAGACTTCTCATCTTCCCAATGCTATCATTGTGACAAGATGGGACATATTGCGAGACAATGTCCAACTAGACGAGAAGAATACAAGAGGAAAAATAAGAGGCACCATGCCCATGCAGTTGAAGATGAAGAGACACCCACAAAGATGTTAAGAGAACAAATCAAAGACTATGTCTTAATCTCGGCCCTCTCAGGATTGGTCACACCTAGAGAGAACACTTGGCTCATTGATAGTGGTGCTTCCAAGCACATGACAGGTCAAAGAGACATTCTCTCTTGCATTTTAGAAAAAAAGTTCTCTCAAAAGGTTACACTTGGAGATGATTATCAATACCCTATTAAGGGATTGGGAGAATCAAACTACAAGCTCAATTCAGGGAATTTAATGAAGATGAAGGACGTACTCTATGTACCAGGTTTGACAAAGAACTTACTCTCCATATCAGCCCTAGAAAATAAACGCTTCAGAATTTTCTTTATAGATGGAGAAGTTCTTATGTGGGCTAAAGGAGAAACCATGAAGGAAGCAATCATCATTGGAAAAGAAGAAGGTGGCTTGTATAAGCTAAAGGGTCACTCAGAAGCAACCATGACCCACGCCATTGAGAATCCATGTGAACTTTGGCATAGAATATTAGCCCACATCAACTACAAGGCATTACCATACGTATGCAAAGCAGTCACAAGTCTACCTGAACTCAAGGTTGACCATGAAGGCATGTGCAATGGATGTGCACAAGGGAAGAACATCAAGAACCCTTTTCCAAAGAGAGATAACAAGGTAGAAGGAGTCTTAGAACTCATTCATTCAGATGTGTGTGACCCAATGCCATCATTCTCCATCAGTGGGTATGTATACTATGTATCTTTTATTGATGAGTATTCTTGTAAAACCTGGGTTTATATTTTGAAATCAAAAGATGAATTGTTCAGTAAATTCAAGGAATTCAAAGACCTGATAGAGAATCTTTCTGAAAGAAAGATCAAGATACTCAGGTCAGATAATGGAGGAGAATACACCTCAAGAGAGTTTGTGAACTTCTGCAAAGATGTTAGGATCAAGAGGGATCTCACCACTCCCTACAATCCTCAACAAAATTGTGTAGTAGAAAGAAAGAACAGAACGATAATGGAAGCAGTGAAGACCATAATCCATGATCAAGATCTTCCAATGTGCTTATGGGAAGAAGAAACAAAAACAATGGTATATGTACAAAACCGATTGTCCCATAGTGCACTTGGGTTCAAGACCTCAGAAGAGATGTTCTCCGGAAAGAAGCCAGAGGTAAGCCATCTCAAAATATTTGGCCGCCCAATATTCATACACATTCAGAAAGAGAAGAGAAACAAGATGGACCCCTCAATAAAGAAGGGAATATTTGTGGGATACTGTGAGGCCTCCAAGGCCTTCAAGATTTATATACCAGGTCACCATCATATTGAGATCAACAAGGATGTGACCTTTGATGAAGACGAAACACTTAATAAATCAAGAAGATTCCAGCTTGAAGAAGTATATGAAGAGGAACCTGTAGCTCCCTGAGCTGCAGAATCAGTGAGGAAGGTTCCCAGAGTTGTAGAACTAGTAAGGGAAGTCATAGCTTCCCTTGATGAGGAAATTCTAGAAGATCGTGACAGTAGAATTTCAAGAACCTCCTCAGATGACGATCTTCCATAAGAGAAAGCCTGCTTGGGCTAGGGAGCTTATTCAATATGGAGAGAAGTATGGTGTTCCCGAAGGAACTATGAGACATGTGAAGAGACCTAAGCCATTCTCTAGTTATATGGCTTTGATGTGTGATCTCCTAGAGAAGGAGCCTACCTGCTTTGAAGAAGCCTTTCAGAAGAAAGAATGGGCAGATGCCATGATAGAAGAATACCAATCCATAATAAAGAATGATGTATGGGAAATAGTTCTCAGACCGAAGAGCAAGGATGTGGTATCTTCCAAATGGCTCTTCAAAATAAAACATGTTGTTGATGGAAGTATTGAGAAGTACAAAGCAAGGTTTGTCGCTCGTGGCTTTTCTCAAAAGGAAGGCATTGACTATGAAGAGACATTCGCTCATGTGGCTAGATACACTTCGATCAGAACCATCATAGCCCTTGCAGCTAAGATTAAGTGGAAGTTACACCAGATGGGCATAAAGACAACCTTCCTAAATCGTGTTATTGAAAAAGAAGTGTATATAGAACAACCTCAAGGATTTGAATTTGAAGACAGGAAGACTCATGTCTACAAGTTGAAGAAGGCTCTGTACGGGTTGAAGCAAGCTCCTAGACCTTGGTATGGAAGGATAGACAATTTTCTGATGAGCTTAGGCTTTACCAAGAGTAAAGTTGATTCTAACCTCTACTTCAAGGTTATGAATGATGAGCCGGTGGTATTGTTGATGTATGTGGATGACTTATTCTTAACTAGAGAAGAAAATATCATCATTGAATGTAAGAAGAAGCTCGCCTCAGAATTTGAGATGAAAGACCTTGGCCTAATGAATTACTTCCCAGGTCTTGAGGTATGGCAGAGCCTAGAGAGTCTCTTCCTTAACCAAGGGAAGTATGCAGTTGAAATCCTGAAGAGATTTAATATGTTGGAGTGCAAGTCCATAAACACACCCATTGAAACGAAGCTAAAGCTTCTGGTCAACACTTCGCCAGAATTGATTGATGCCACGTTGTATAGATAGATCATTAGATCGATGATGTATCTAACGAACACCAGACCAGATATATTTTTTGTCGTGAACACCTTGAGTCAGTTTCTGGTATACCACAAACATGTTCACCTAGTTGCTGCAAAACATGTGATGAGGTACCTTAAGGGTACATTAGATTGTGGTCTCATCTATGATGGAGATCATAATTTCACATTGAATGGGTACACTGATTCAGATTGGGCTGGAAGCGTCTCTAACAGGAAGAGCACTTCAGGATGTTGTTCAGTTTGGGATCAACCATGATCTCATGGAAGAGTAGGAAGCAATCAAGCATTTCTCTCAGTACAACGGAAGAAGAATACATTGTTATGTGTTCTTCCAGTTGTGAAGCCATATGGCTTCGCAAGTTGTTGACTGGTTTATTCGAACTAGAGATGGAAGCAACCACGATCCTATGTGATAACCATAGATGCATAAACATGACAGAGAATCATGTATTTCATGACAAGTCGAAGCACATAGAGATCCGATACCATTACATCCGTGACATATTGCAGAGAGGAGCCATAAAGCTCCAATATGTTAGCACATATGAATAGGTTGTCGATATGTTGACCAAGCCTCTATCTCGTGTAAAGTTTGAGCACTTTCGAGATAAGCTAGGTATAGTTTGAAAGGACCTCACTCGATAGGGGGAGTAGTGTTGTGTTGATATGCCAACCTAGTGTTGTGCTTCCATCTTAATTGTTGTGTTGAGATGCCAGCCGAGTGTTGTGCTTCTAGCTTAATTGTTGTGTTGAGATGCCAGCCGAGTGTTGTGTTTCCAGCTTAATTGTTGTGTGGTGTTGCCAGCTTAATTATTGTGTGATGTGCCAACTTAATTGCTATGATGATGTGCCAACTTAATTGTTGTGATGATGTGCCAGCCTCGTGTTGTGATGATGTGCCAACTTAATTGCTGTGATGATGTGCCAACCTCGTGCTGTGATGACGCGACCAACCTCGTGTTGTGATGATGATGTATTAGTTTTACACTAATCCATGTTGATATAGATGATGATATCATTCCATCTCCCCATTGTAAATGACGATGTGGATGATGAGAAAAACTTCCGATGATTTATAGATACGCTAGTCAGTGTTGCAAGATGTTGTTGTTGATGTTGTCCTCTCACTCACTTGATGTTGATGATGATGTTGTCCTCTCTCTCGCCTGATGTTGTTGTAGAATAACCTTTTTGTTAAGGGGGAGTGTTGAAATAATGTAACTGCAAATTGTATTCCAATTATTATTGATGTATTATTCATTAGATCAATCCCCTTTTGTGGATTGATCATGTTCAGTATTGTAAATGAACAAATCCCCTTTTTCGGATTGGTCAAACCCTAATTGTAATAGGCAGAATAAGAAGTCGACCCCAGAATATAATAAAGGTGGTTATAACCACCCAGAAGAAGAAGTCGGCCCTGCCAGTGAAAAGACACCTCCATCCAAACGTGCCAGAATTGTATAGTTAAAGAGGCTAGCACCTCATTTGGACACACACTCACTTGTTCATCAAGAAGAAAGTTCGGAGTTGCAGTTTGAGAAGAAAGAAGAAAGAGAGAGGCACATTCTTGGGAGAGGAATTTATGTATTTGTTTGAGTTATCTCTTGGCATTGTATTGACTATCTATATTAAGGAAGTTTTTGCTGGGTTTTCTCCCCCATGAGGGTTTCCCAGGATAAATGGTGTGTCTCTTGTAATTGTGTATTTATCAGTGATCTTATTTATGCTATTGTTATCTAATGAAATGAATCTCAATAATATATTAAACCTTAACATCTAGCACATGCTTAAATGGATATGTTTTCTAGCAAAATCTAGTAGGTGGATAGTTAATGAAACAAGGACAATAACATGTGCTTAATCTCCTAGGGTTTTACACTAGCAATTTCATAATCTTAGTAAATGCAAAGTAAAAGATACTATAACCATTCAAAGAAAGAAGAATTGCATATTTTCACTTACATTCACCAAGAATAATCTAGCAATATGCCTTAGTTGAAGACTTTCCACCAAGAAAATGCAAAAATACACCAAGACAAGCCTCCTCCAAGAGTTGTGCACCACTTAATTTCAGCCAATAAGCCTTAAAGACGCTGAATTTCAGACCTTACTTGTGTGAGTGAAAGAATGATGAAAAACTACAAGGGATTATTCCCTTATTTATACAATCCAAATGACCTTTAATTACAAATTAGGTCAAAAAAGGCCAACATGTCCAGTTACATCAAATCTCCAGTTTTTTACATAAAATTGACAAATTAAACCCTAAAACATGAAAAAGAGGTGACGTCATGCCCTTCTACGGTGACGTTGGGCCTCCTAGGTGAGACTTTGTCCTCCAGGAGGAAAACGTTAGGCCTTCCAAGGCCTCTGCATCATGCCACACATGCCACTTGGCACACAAGTGCCTCCATCATGTCCATATGACATTGGGTGACATTAAGGGTCACAAAGGTAACGTCATGGGCCTTCCAAGGCCAGCATTCAAGGAGAAAGGAAAGACCCCCTGGGTCCAGGCTTGCCAAGTTGTCTCTGGTGGAACATCCTCCTCTCTCTCCGGTGCAAGCCTCTGGTATATGTCTACCCATGGATGGGATCTCAACATCCATCTGGTGGGATTTTATCCCTATGGAGGTCTGAGTTAATCATCTCCCCATATGTACTTGTTTGTCGGGCGTGGTCCTGCAACAACAACAAGTACGCCCTCCATGGGCTCATAATTCACGGGGATCATAGCAATGTCAATCACATCTAATAATCAAGTTACCCAAACATGTGCATAAAACCCCCTTTTCCCAGACAAGTGCTCAAAGACGTTATGCTATTCTACAAGCCAGGTTTGGAAAGGGTTCTGGGACATCCTATTGGTCCAATTCTCCATAGGTGTGGGGTGTTTCTAGGTGAAGACCAATATAGGTCATGTACGTGCATGAGATGGTGTGGGGGATGTTTGGGCAAGGGGTGTAGTGATGACAGGGAAATGTAGGTCTTACCTGTGGGTGCCTCTAAAGAGGGCCAGTTTCACCTTGTCATGGATGAAATTGTTTCCTATCCCATTCAATGCCTTTTTACTTTTTATCTTATTGTTTTTTATTTCAAGAGAATAGCTGGGGGACATTGCCCTGGCCTGGTGACCAGTGGCGACAGTGTTACCCACAAGCATTTCACGGAGATGAGAAGGTTGGCTTGTGATGAGACCCCCTTTCTCTTGGTTATGCCACCAAGAGCCACTACCTTGGCATCGTGACCAGATGAATAGTAGTGTCATACCACTACATGCCCATGGACCTAATAGGTTGGCTCATGATGAGACCCCCTATCCATCGACTAGGTCTTGAGTTTTATCTGTTTATGGGTCCCCGCTTTTCTTGCCGAGAAGTGTTTTATTTCTTTCTCAAGGATCCCTGGGCGAAGCATCTAAAGGTTTGATCTTTTGGATTTTAACTTTTGCCAGCTACTTTTACCCTCTAGGATTTTAGCCCTTTCTTCCCACAAGGCAAGGTACAACCCTTTACTATCTTGGAAAACCGAATGCCCGAACCAATATAGGGGAAAGATGAGAGGGAAGATGATGAAAAGTGATAAATATGGACGATGATCTTTCATAAGCCCACCCAGTGGAAAATCACTCCTAGGGGAACCAACTTGCTAGGGCATTATGTCATCCCCCCCAGGTATGGACAAGTCAAAAGGAATAAATTCCAAGCACACGTCATGGAGCAAAAAAGTATTAAATGCACATATTCTAATGTTTTGAGAATCAGAGTGACACATACCATGATACCCGAACTCATTATCTCATGGAGAAATATCCACTGCTACTTCAGAACTAGGACGATGGGATGGATGTTATTGTTGCTGACAGAATGGAGGCACTGAAGAAGAAGGATGGGCCCTCCAGGGTCATGCTCAAGTCAATATGGCTCTCGATACTCCATGTCTGGGACCTGTGGGCCTCGAGACATAATCTCCTTAGTTATCCCTAGGTTAGGGGATAACATCTGGCTCCAACTCGGGGACATGTGCTCACCGTAGAGCGCATGAGAACCTCAACATCTCTGGTATGACTTGTGACTTGCTAGATCTCAAGAAGATTGATTAATAATCATTTGGGGTGGTGATATCACCCCTGGCTCATATATGATAAGATAAAATACAAGTAAGCAATCATATATACAATTGGAAATACAACTACTCTAGCATGAAATGAAGATGGTATATACAATGAATGCAAAATGCCTACCTACTTACTTGCACTTACCTGTGAAGTCAAGTCTCTGCCCCCTGATGGGGTTTGAGGAGGTGTCCACCAACTGGTAATGGGCCCCTTCTTCCTTCCAATGTGGATAAATAGTAGGCATCATTGACTGGATTTCTTCCAACTCTTAAGGGTCCAAGCAAAAATTGTGCACTGCCTTTGACATTAGTAGGCTCTCCCTTATTTTTATCCCACATCCAGACCGTATCTCCCTCTTTGAACTCTTTGGTCTTGAATTTGGCTGCCTCTTGTACAACTCTAGTATATTGTCTTGAGGGAGAGGGTGGGATTCTGCTGTGAAGACTTCTTGCTAGGATGGTCGGATCACTATGCCATCTTCTCCTTTCTTTAATAACTTGATAACCCCAACTTCTTTGTCTTTATATTTGTTTAGGAGTTGTTGATACTCCTTCTTCGGCCATTGTATTTGATCAAAGTCTTCCTCTGTAGAGAAAGGAAAATCATCAGGGGAAAACATAGGAGGACTTTCTTTGATTGGTTCATGTGTCTCGTTAGTTCCAATATCATCACCAATTTCTTGCACATGGACCTTGGTCATTGACACATTCGGGAGCGGCTTATTGTTCCATCATTCATAGGTATGTTAATAAAAGTGAGATCCATCTCTAAGGTGCCTTCCAACATTGCAACAAACTTCCTGGATTATAGCATTCCCCACACATATGGGACATCCACCACCAAAATATCCATGTGGATCACTCTCTCGGGGTATCTTCCAAGTCATACTTCAACATTATCAACTACCCCATGAGTGGGTATGGCCCTGGACTCAAAACCACACACATTCCTGTAAGGGCGTGTGACTTTCAGGCTCAATTTTTCCATGACCTTCAAAGACATCATGTTCGCACCTCCCCTGAATCAAGCATATAGTTGTTAAGGCATTTGTTATTAATCAGTAAGGT
This sequence comes from Picea engelmannii, assembly GCA_009831015.1. Taxonomy (NCBI): domain Eukaryota; kingdom Viridiplantae; phylum Streptophyta; class Pinopsida; order Pinales; family Pinaceae; genus Picea; species Picea engelmannii. The sequence continues at coordinate 57,271 of ML802988.1, forward strand.
CATGAATAAAGGTGGATGCCCAACATACTGAACCCTAAAGTGATCTGCTTGTAACATAATAGGAGGGTCCATTGGTCCATCTGAGCTTTTGAAAAAAAAATTGAACCTTCTCTTTACAGATGGGACCTTGATGACTTCTCTTAAAGGAATGGTCACGTGCATTTTTGCTAGTGCACCTGCAAATGTAGTGGATGAAAACCCTTGGTGCCTGCAATGTAGTGAGTCACACTAGGAACATGAATGTCCTTACAACAATGGAGGCCATGACCAAGTGAACATAATGGACAATACCATTGAGGATCCTCAAATTTTCCTTAATATTACCCCTAAGGAACGTCAAGAAGGCATAAAGGAAGCAACCAGGAAGGTTAGGATGGAGGTGATAAATAACCTTAACCAAGAATCAAGATAAAAGTTGAAGAAACAAGAATTCCAAGTGTATACTAGACAAAAGAAATTGAACCAACCTCTCTCTACTGGTCCTGTAACATCCCAAACAAGGCCTCCACCCATGAACATCCTCCTTCCTAAGAATCCTCCCAAGACTGAAAGAGTGGACTTAAACTTTGAATTTTAAGGGGAATTATCCAAGATGCATGTGACCATCCCCTTTAGAGAAGTCATCAAGGTACCATCCGTCAAAGAAATATTTGATAATTTTTTCAAAGGATCAGATGGACCAATGTGTTGATGATTGCAGCTACGTGAGACATTCTCCAGCTTACAAACCTGAGAGAAATCCCCTGAGAGGGGTCTGTGGTTCCTATATGAGACATAGATAGAATGTAGAGATGCCCTCCTCCTTACAAAGAGTTGAGAAGAACCCCAGATTATTCTCTTGTGTAACATAATCAGAAAGGAGATCTGTAGAGTTGGACATGCCTGTGGCCGAGCACAAGGTGAACGTGTGAAATCCCAAAGTGTTGGGTGCATCGTCATGAGAACATAAATGAATATGATGTATTAGCCTCCTCTAAGCATAAGAGTTGATGAGAAACTCAAGATGACTCTCCTATGTAATGCAATGGAAAAGATAATCTGTTGAGTGGATGTGCCTATGGACAACCACATGTGAATGTGATCCTAGTGGTTGAGCACTAGTGAAGAAGTGGTTCTTTTGTGTAATGCAGTGAGAGAGAGATATGGACATCCCTATGGATGTGCCCCTAGTGGATGAACACTAGTGGGTTTATAATATCCCTTGCTATATTGTTCAAGAGTAAGACCTACCTATAACCCTAATTGTAATGTAAAGGGTACAAGTCGACCCCACCTTAATGTGATTAATAATTAATGTAAAGGATAATTAATCTTGTTAATATTAATTATGTTATGAGCTAGTGAGGTCGGCCTTGTTGTGCCAATCGACACTTTTTTTGGCAAGTTCAGTCTAGTATAAGTAAAGGTAAATTCCTCATTGAGGTATCACATCTTTTGTGTGAATTTGGAAATTTCAATAAGTACACCTTCTTGGGAAAGTGTGTACCTCTCTTGGGCGCTAGTCTTCTAGGGTTTGAAACCACCCTCTTGTGTGCTAGGTTTTCTTGGTGGTGAAGGTATTTCTCTTGAATAATATAGCAAAGGATTTGGATGGGTTTTCTTCCCTTGTTGAGAAGGGTTTCCCATGATACTTCTTGTGTACTTGTGCATGATGTTTCTTCTTGTGATCTTGGTTGCTGCAAATTGTTTATGGTTTAAGTAAAATGCTAAGATTAAATGAACTTCTTTCTTAAGCCTTTCTTATTGAAAAATCAACATGGTATTAGAGCATAGGTTTTGAAGAACCCATTTCACAAGCTAAATTCTTTTACCAGTCATCACCCCTCTCTTGTAGAAACGTACGACCCTACTAGGGTTCCCAGAAAATTTCGTATGACCCTCTTCTTTTGAGTGTTTCAACCCCTAAAACTTGGACGTTGAGACAAATCTTGGCATAGGAGAGTATGAACTTCTCCAGTGCACCTCCAGAGACTCTCAGAATAAAATTTTGAGCATTTTGAAATTTTGGCCCTAGGGTTTCTAGGGTTTCGCTATTTTTTGCAAAAATTTTAGAATTAGGGTTTCTGCAACTCATTGGAGGAGCTCTTCATCTCACCAGTGTTCTCCTATATTTCAAAGGCTTATTATTGGCAGTCATAAGTCCAACAAAACCGAAAAGTGCTAGCCTAGCCTAGCCATTAGGTTTTCTAGACCAGTTGACAAGGGTTTGTGAAGAATCTAAAATTATGATGAACTTACCTATGATGGAAGATAAGCTTGATGGATCAAGCAACTTCAAGTTCATGGAAGACAAGATTTCAGAGGAAGATTTATTGTGGATGATACAAATAGGTGACACTATGACTACCCTCTTCATGAAGATGTCAAGGGGACAAAGATCATCCAGGTGCCATTGGAGAAATAATATTAGCACCCTCAGGCTTGCACTTGTATATATATTATTTGTATCATTGTCATGAGAGAAATTGCAGGAGGAAGGAACCTTCTGTTGGAAAATATTGAACAAGCAACGAATGTGTGTTGATGGTTGTTGTCATTAATGGAAACAATGGAGACGGCAGGATAAGAAGGATAAAACTCCTTGGGGATTCGGACGTAAAAGCTCAGGAGGAACATCATTGAAGAAAACGCGCGCAGCAAAAGCTTACAGAGAAAAAGGAAGACAAAGATCTAGTGACCGTTGGATCCCATTCAAATTTCTCGAAAGGCTAATAGCCGTCAGATCTGCAGAAGCTGCGCAGAGGTTAAGCGCAGGGGTTAAGTTCTACTGTGTAGAGGTGAAATCCCGAAGGAATAGGGAGCATCCATTAGCAAGGACAAGTGGCAAAGGATCGGGCGTTGTCGGAGTTTTTCCCATCGGGGAATCGGGAATCGGAGTTTCACGAGTCCCGTGTTCACTTACAACAAAAACTCCGAAATCGCGATATGCAATTTCGCGATTTGATCGCAGCCGTCGAGCTAGAAGTGATCTGGACCGTTGAATCTCTGCATAGAGTGCGAGTACAGTTATGGTTGTGGAGATGACTCAGTGACCGTTATATCCAAGCGGAAGACCCGATCATCGTCGGATCAAAGATAATCTGCGCGCCCTTTAAAGTACAAGGGAAGTGGGAGTAATCGCGATGTGCAAATCGCGAGATCTAATCCAGACCGTCATATTCAGAAATGATCAGGATCGTTGATCTGACCTCTCATAGGAGTTTCGGGGATCGCGATTTGAAAGTGACAAGGACTTGCAACATTAGAAATGTCGAAATCGCGATACGCGATATGATCGTAACCATTGAAACAAGATCGCACCCGGACCGTTGATCTAACTCTACGTCGGAGTTTCACGAATCAGGATATGGTAAGGATTGCAACATGAGTTGCGAAATCGCGATATGAGATATTGTGAATTAATCGTATCCGTTGAGCCAAAATTACATCTGGATCGTTGATTCGACCGATATATGGAATTTTGTGTATCGGGATTTACAAATGAAAAGAACTTTGCCGAAACCCGATCTTCAAAGGCAAGAATTATAGAGACTATCTAACGGTGCGGATAAAGTTTGAAACTAATCGGAGGGCTGTTGTTCTTCCTCACCCATTAACGCTTCAATTATGAATCGGTTAAGAGAAACGGACTGATGATGACAAATCTGTTAGCGTTTCAAATGCCAAGACAAATGTCCCTGTATTACCGAATGGAAGGGGAAGTGGAATCATCAAGGTAGCTTATATAAAAAAATTGAACGAGACTGAATTGGTGTGGCTGTTCTGAAGGGAAAAAGAATAAAACAGTAAGAAGGACATGCGTAGTGGGAGAGAATAGATGAGGTCCAGAATGTGATGAAATAAAGAGTAGAAGCAGAGCCGAACGATAGAGAAGAAGCAGATGAAGAGCAGAATGACAGAACAATGTGATGCAGAGGAGACTTGCTGGGTCGACAGAGAAAGAGAAGAATTACAAAACAAAAAAAGAATGGTAAGAAGTGATTTATCTGCATGAAGTTGTCTGTGTATTCATTATTTGATATTTTAGGGAGGTTGGGAGGTGCTCAGGAGGACAGTAGTCCTCAGAAGTTCAAGTGGGTGCTTGAACACAGGAAGTTGTAGCTTCCATCTGGTTGCAGCCAGAGAAACCAGGGTGGCAGGGTGGTGCTAGGGAGAACAGGTGTTCTCTGTTATGCAGGTAGGAGCTTGTGTAATTGGAAGTTGGTGCTTCCATCCAGTTGGTGCTGGAATTTTCAGGAAGTTGGTGCTTCCATCCAGTTGGTGCTGGAGTACTCAGGGAGTTGGTGCTTCCTTCTAGTAGGTGCTAGAGAAAACAGAGAGTTGGAGCTCTCAAACAAGTTGCAGCTTGTAAAACAGAGGTAGCAGTCTCACATTGAGTTAGTGCTCAATTGTAAATGATGTACAGAACAGAAAAAGACTGCCTATCATTTCGAAGAAGAAGAAGAGGTTTTCTCCCTTTATGGGTTTCCTCGTGAAAAAATGTCTCTGGGTGTATTTTATGTGTGATTGATGATCTTTACTTTTACTGTCCATTTGTTGTATGTTGTTAATGACACATGAAGAAAGATTAATAATGTTTTAACAGACTTAAAATTGTTTAAGCTCACATACAACTGATTCACCCCCCCCCCTCTCAGTTGTTTTTTTGTATTTCCAACAATTGGTATCAGAGCAGGTTCCTTTTATTTAAAGGTAGATCTGTAAGCTTAAACATGACAAGTCATGAAGGGTCTTCAGCCTCTAAGCCCCCTCTGTTTGATGGAACAAATTTTGCCTTCTGGAAGATTAGAATGAGAACATATTTAATGGCCTTGGGTGCTGATGTTTGGGATGTAGTAGAGACTAGATATACAAAGCCTGTTGTGCTAGCCAACAAGGATGATAAGTAAGAATTTAGTTTTAATGCTAAAGGGATGAATGATATCCTGAATGGACTTGCTGAAGCTGAGTTTGTAAAGGTGATGCATCTTAATACTGCCAAAGAAATGTGGGATAAACTTATTAACAGTTATGAAGGAAATGAGAAAGTAAAAGGTGCCAAACTTCAAACATACAGATTGA
>ML802988.1:107392-140818 GCA_009831015.1 Picea engelmannii
TAATAATTTAACTACAGATTACCTTTGATGACATGAGTAATAAATTTAAGAGATTAATAATATATGTTATAAATGGTTATGTACCCAACAAGGGATAACCTGTTAGTCCCGAGAAGATAAAACATTAAAGGAAGGATCAGGGACGGGGACGAGGGCAAGTAAGGGAGTAAAGACAGGAGTCGGTGTAGGAGGAATAAGGGAGGAAAGGAGGTGGAGGTGAGGGACATTGGATGGAGGAGACTGAGGATGGATTCTGGGAGGACTGTGAGATTTGCAGGGAGCAATAGAGTTATGGCTGTGGCACTTTTGATCAGTTAAGGCACCGGGTTGCTGGAGGTTTTGGGCACGGGGGCCAGGATATCCATAGATATCTTGGAGCTAGGTAGTTTTCCTAGTTGGCAGGGAGGACAATAGGTTTGGGAAATTATTCTTTGTTTGTGGCTGGGTTGGTCTGTGTATCAGGTAGCTGGAAGGCAACAACAAGGCAGCAAGGCAACAAAAATTAGCATCAGAACCAGGTAATTTGTTAAACTATGTGTTTATTTCATTCTGCAATGAAATCATTATTCATTGATAAATTTAAGTTACTGAAGTTGCTATTATGAAGATTGTTGTTATGTTATGAAGTTATTATCTCAGTTCATGAAATAAATTTCTTATGAAAGTAAATGATGTTTAGAAATATTTGGTTGTTACAATTTGTTTGAGTATTTTGGACCATGTTACACTTATGGAGTATGGTTGAGGCTGGTCTAATATATGCCTAGTATGTGGAGATACGCACTCGCCGCAAATTATATACAACTGAAAGACAATAATAAAAATATAGGAGTGACTATGTATATTGATGGAAGTCCAAAGGCATCGGGGAATATTGCAGGTCTTATAAACAATACAAGGTCTAAGACAACAAGAAAGAAACCCAATTGCATTTTTGAGGAGCGTGAAGGTAATAGGATATTTGTATGTGCGGTGAAAATAGTAATGACAGGCGAAGAGTAGTTGGTCGATTACAATCTGAATCGAGTCAACCCAGGAACATCTTCTTTTGCTACGGTACAAAACCCATTATACCCAAACTTAAAAATGGATTACTTAATTTGTGAATGTTTCATTTGTGACGAAATTTTATTTTATTTCTGAATGTTCCATTTGCTAATTTTTGTTCGATGTTTCATTTCCAAATATTTGTTAATTTATATGTGTGAATGTTTCATTTGATAATATTTTCCAATATTCCATTATTTCATATATTGTTTTTTCAATATTTCTTTCATGTACTAACATTCTTCTTGAAATTATGCCAGAGTGGTGATCGGGGTAAAGGCCCCGTTCCTAGCACCGCATCGACCGAAAATGATGAATATATAAGCAATGAAGAGATATTTGATTCTAGAGAACCCTTGCAGACAATATAATTGTCCCTAAGAAAGGCCAATAGGGAATTTTGGGATTTGGTCGTTTTTGGGTCGGAAACTGCTAAGGATTTCCAAAGGATAGCTGGATTATGCATTAAGATAGCAAATTATGGGGTAATTCATGTCATCTAACAATATCAATTTTTGGTTTTAAATTTTGTAATTTGATATATACCATTAACACATATTTCTCATTGTAGAATTTTGTGAGATCGATGAGAGGGGAAGGGGAAGGTCATGGTAGTAGCAGTAGGACTGCAACAGTGAACCCACATGGCGACGTAGCCACCAAGCTATTTTCCACCCCAAGTGTGTCACATGAGACCGATTCTATACCTTCTAGGGGTGATTCCACGCCCCCACAACACACGCCAGATTGTGCAGGTGGTGTACATGATCATGGAACTGATCACTCTTCTGTTGATTGTTACCCTAGTGCTACACGTATCCAAAGCACATGAACAACAACAATATCATTTTTGGTCGAACGGGACATGGTTCCTCTAAAAATAGTACAACTACCAGGTATTTAATATATGTATTTATCGATATTCCTGTGATATAATTGTTTAAACAATCACATATCAGTGAGATTTAAATTACTAATGATGACGTTGTATTACAGAAAACAATGTGTTCTACAATAGTTTGCATGACTATGCATTATAAATTTTTGGGTCGACCATTTGACTACGATGGAATCAACAAAATTCCAAACTGAAAAACCTTCTTATCTCCAGACTGGTTGGAGAGTTTGGTGACTCGTTCAATAAGCCAAAAGTCCTAAAAAGGACTGGCAAGCATTTGAAACATGTTAGAGAGGCGTATAGTAATAAATTAGTACAGGACCCCAAGTGTGAATGCCCTTTGGTTTTCCCCAAGAGGGAGTGGAAATAAATTATTCTTGATGCAAGAGAATTAGCGATGAAAATACAAGGGAAGAAACCACCTGGCCTTGGAAGGTAAGAGGTGTTTTCAATTTACTATGAGGGTCTTTTGTTTACTTTACGAGGAAAACAATCAATATCTAACATATTTCAAAATATTGCATAGACTCCAAGACACTTCCAAGGCAACAAAGGCAAGACAAGACAAACATGACCAACATAAAATGGGCCAAGGTGGTTACAGGAGATTGAAGGCACAGGTTGTAAGTGCTTAAACATTTTACTTTTTTTTATCACCATCACAAAATATGTAATTCATCGCAGCTAGTGACTAATGATTTTGATATTGCTCAATGCAGGGGGATTTGTTCAATGATGAAGCCACAAAAGAATATCTAAAGGTCGGGTTCACGTAGGGTTTTGATGGTGTGGTGGCACGACGAAGAATCTTGGGGAAATCGCCATGTGTCTCTCTGGAGGACATGGTAAATAAAATGAAATTAAAAACTTGTCAATTAGTTTTTAATCATTGATTACTTGTAATGTAAAATAAATTTTTTATTCATTTAAAATGTAAAATAATGTGTGTCTTTTCCACATTCACGGGAGAGTAACAATGTTACCAATGCTCCTGATGTACCGGACGTTGAACCACATCCCAACCCCCATATTGATTCAAGCGATGTTGCCGAATGACCATTACATAGTGGTATGCACGCAATTTTAATGTTTTTCCATTTTTCAATGAGTATTAATATTTAGGGTATATTCTATACTAAATACTTATATTGTTTCATATGGCAGAGTGTGTAGATGTTGATCGAGAGCGGAGATCAACAAGCACAGAAACAACAATGCAGCCACCAACTATTGTTTCTACTGCATCGACTAATCCAGGTATAAAACATTGTAATTAAACCTGTATTAATTAAATTACCCTAGGAACAGTGAATAACAATATCACTTGAATTTTTGTTGTTGTTGCAACAGTGGATGCCCATGCATATCCTCAACCTCCATGCCGAAATAATAGAATTTCATCATGGCGTGAGGTGTTGAGTACTAATGATGCAACACTTCAAGAAGGCCCAATGACTGTGGGGGATCAGTTAAATTATGACGATGACTTAATTTGTGCTTTCATGGAGACCAAGAAGAAGAAGAAGAAGAAGAAGAAGAACAAATGATTAGACATTTTATTATTAATATAAATCCAATATATTTTTGGTCCAATGTAATGTATTTTGTTTTCCTACATGTCATGAATGTTATTTGCTTTCATGTTTTTTGTTTTAGAACATGACGATGAATGTTTTTTTTCTTACATTTAATGTTACTGTCATTTCTAATTATAGTTGTAAAATCTAGATAGATTGGGTATGGGGAAATGAGAGTGATGTGAGAGGGGCCAAAAGAGATTCCACCTTCATGTGGTTGGTCCTGTTTAGTAGAGAATAATTTATTCTCGAAACTAAGAGAAGCTCATTCAAGTATTCGTCTTTAGTCATTAATTTGTAGAGGTTGTTACATCTTTAATTACTATTCTGAAATATAATTAAGTCATGTGATGAATCACAGGATGGAGAGGAGCAACATTGGAGGCACCCCATCACTCAAATGTATGGATCTTGTTAATGATTGGTTTAAGGTGCTTTTTGGTTGATTTATGACTATCATGATATTTCGTAATGAATGTGGAGATCAATGATTTTTTTAGGAAATTTGAATTTAAAAAGACAAAGTTATGCTGACTCCATGAGTGTTAAGGATGCATGGTGGTGGGAACAATCCCTAAGGTATTTCTCTCTAGCCAACATTGTTGCTAGCCTAAATCAATGTAGTACACACTGAATGCAATGACCCTGAGGTTCATCATCCTCTTCATATGATTTTTTCTCCTCATAGGAGGTTCAAACCTCCTAACCTAACCTAGGCTACCCCTACATACCTCGGCCTACCCTAAACCTAACCTACATCCTAAGCCTAGCAATCCTAGACTCTTAGTGGCCTAACACAAGACATCTAGACCTAATATTTATAGCTCCCTAAAGCTACGAAAGCTACTAACTTGGCACTCAATTTAGGACTGACATAACTATTAAAAAGACAGTCCCACCATTTTAATGCTAGATATAGATTCACTCTGACACAGTCCCCCATTCTTGGAAGTTTTGGGGCAATTAATATATCATTTGATTTATTGCAATGTCTAGAACAACATACCATTGTAACTGACTAAATCCAATAACTTGGATCATGTCCATTCTAACTAGATTTAGATACTAAGTTCCATATAAGTATACCTTGCAATTGTTGTTGTCACCATGTTTGTGTGGGTTTGTTCTTTTGGTCACTTGTTTATTAAATATTTCCTCGAGCTAATGATATATTTGAACCTGTGACAAGCACACAATTGTAATTATGTTCCCTATAGTTAAGTGCAACTTATAATCATTTATCATAAATAAGGAAATAATCTTTTTCTTAAATTTGGATTTGAGTCCTAGTTGATGCCATAATTTAGATTTATGTGTTGTGTGGTGATTAATTGTAGCATTGGGAAGAACTTCTCATCATTCAATTGAGTTCAGTAATGAGGTGTGTATTTTCTTTGTCTAAACTATGAATAGAATATTTAAAACAATTTAGTATCAAGGTTCTTATTCCATTCCACATGCCCTGTGAGTGGAAGGAATGCCCTTTTTAATACTAGAACCCCTTGTCCATCTGATGAATGTGTTCTCTTTTTAACCAATTCTCTCCAAGGTGATATTGTTTGCTTATTATTTCACTGTCTATGAATGTGTTCTTTATTGCACTTTTATTCAACCTCCATCTAGCAGACCTACCCCCACTAGGATTTTGAGGAGATATTTTTCTTATCACAATTCATTTTCCACTACAAACCCCCTTCATGAAACCAACCTTCAATCGCTAGGTATTTTTAATTTCACCCATGGTTACAGAGTCAAGTCCTCTCAAATCTGGACTCTTCCCTAAATAAATTGTTAGGCAATGAATTGACTAATCTACGGTTGGTGACTCACTGCAGAAATCATCTTCTCCCTTCTCTACTTTTAGTACTATTTTTGTAGTGACATCAAGGGCTTCATCTTCTAACGAGGATGAGCATCCCTTTTTCATGTTACATATGAAATTTCCATTTTGTCATTTCTCTTTTTCAGTAGTTTAACTTATTTTTTTTTATAATTCAGCTTCTAGGAGATGCTACTATGATCCCACAATGGGTCACTACTCAATTTTACTTTTGGGTCCCATTGACCTACCTTTGAGATCATTAGTGAACATTGATAAAATTACCATATCTTGGTATTCTTACATTTCCCTATTATTGGGTACTTTCATTCATAAAAAGAAAAACTCAGAAGTCAGGTATCCTAACATTAAAAAGGATCAAGAAAATTATTTCCAGTAAATCCATAATCATTCATTTGTAAAGAAAATATCCATTGCACCTTGAGAAGCTCCCCAAGGGAAAGAAACATGCCATACATTTAGTAAAATGGGGATCAAATTTTTTTGTAGTTATTTATAATATTCATTTAAAGGGAGGCATTACTTAGGTACAGTTAATAATAAGTTGCTTATATGTCACCATTTTGAGAAGATCAAGAATTGCTACTTAGGTGGTGTTGACATTAATAATACACATGCTTGGTTTGAACACAACTTTATTGGAATGGTAAATATTAAAAGTGTTTCAAGGAATTTCCTTTGGACAACACTCTTTGTGAGGTTTGTAGTCCATATTCATTAGCAACCTACCCTAACATAGCCACCACTCTAAACTATAAGACTCCTAGTGCAAGATCTCTAGGCCTCTCTCCTACTATCCTAAAAACTCATGTCCATCCTTAGGACTGTCTACCATTTGACTATACTAAGCCATTTTTGCAGCCCCAACCTACCTAATGTTGACCTATTTTCATACTAGCTCACCCTAGGATGTCTCCCCTTTCATGCCTAGGCCATTATCTCCCTAACGCAAGGTCATTAAACCTATCTCCTAAACATTTAGACACCCCATGGATACCTACAGAAACCCTTACTACTGACTATCCCGAAGTCTTAATTTAAGACCCTATTCCACTTTGACACACCCCTAAAAACAAACTCACATACCTCATAGTCACTCTACCTAAACTTCCTCCCAAACTTTCCACCCAAAATCATAGTAAAACCTTCAATTATGATTGTGTGAACATAGTCATTCCCAGCCACATTTAATTTGTTTTTTATAGAGATAATTCATGGGGAACATAACCTACAATCTACATACATAAGCAACATTAAAAATCTTAACTTGTGTTCATTTAGAGGGGTTACATATCATTTGAATTTGCATATTTAGGACAAGTAGGACTGATACATATTGAATTGAAGTCAAATAGACAGTCCCAACTTCTGATATGTAATGAACTGAGAAGGATACTATTGGATTATTGGATTGACACATATGAAACGTTTTGTGGCTTTGAAATAATGATGTCTTGAAATTAGTTTGATCAAAGTCATGGATACTTCAAAGAAAATTAACATAATCAATTTGATCTTTTAGCATAAATGATCCAATCTTATCATCATAAGTCGAATTTGACAACCTGGAGAATTATTTGGAAGCTTGCTGGTGAAAATCACAGATTTCGAAATCTGTCTTTGATGGTTGGGAGATTTCTGTCAAGAATAAACATGCCATTTGGCTTCATTCCCTTACCATATTCCTTCAAAACTTGATGAAGAGGATGATATAGCTTTTGATAATTATTATCTTTAATTTGAGATCATTCCCATAGATTCTGGAAACAGAAAAATGGGATCTGGGAAGAAAGAAGACCGATCTGGACTCTTCAGAACTTTTGGCAGCTTACTAGTCGTGTATTTTGTCTTTTAGCCACCGAAAGTTAGAGATTTTTGGCGGCTTACTAGTCATGTATTTTTCCTTTTAGCGGCCAAAAGTCAGAGCTTTTCAGTGGCTCATTAAACTATAAAGTTCACATTTAGCCACCGAAAGCTAAAATAAACCTTTGGCCTATTTTTAGAGGTGAAATCCTCATTTAATTGAATTTATGTGAATATGAGCCTTTCTCAAAACCTCTAAAACTTTAATATTTAAAAATAACTCTTCTACCTAATGATCCTCTTATCATGTGATTTGAGAAATATTAGCAAGTGATTTTTGATCGCTAACAGAACCCCAACATTATTCCTGTGTGAATGGCATATTTTTTTTATAAAAAAACCTACCATTAGTCGCTCTAGCGACGAACAAGTTCGTCGCTTGTAGATCCATTTGGTCACTTGACTATGTTTTCCAGGGTTCTGTTGGTTTCTCTTGCGACAAATATTAGTTGTTATACTGAATAACATTAGTCGCTAGACCGACTAATTATGGTCTCTAGAGTGACCAAGGTTATGTTTTCCTTAGAGATGGTAGCAAGGCTTGCGACTAAAGTGGGTCATTAGATCGAATAACATTAGTCACTATACCGACTAATTATGGTCGCTAGACTGAATAATTATGGTCACTAGACTGATCAAGGTTATGTTTTCCTTAGAGATGCTAGCAAGGCTTGCGACTAAAGTGGGTCGCTAGACTGACTAATCTTGGTGGATGGACCTACAAATGGTAAGTTTTCCCTATTGTGTATAGGCTTCTTTTCCCGATCACTAGACCGATGAAGATCCATGTGTAGTCTCTAGACCGACGAAAAAAAAATCATCTTGGTCGCAACAACAACCCTATTCTGATGAAACTGCATCGCTACTTCGTCGCAAAAATGTTCAAATTTTATAGTGGGATAACTGAGGAGATTATGTCTCAAGGACCACAGGTCCTAGAAATGGAGTATCGAGAGTCAGATCGACTTGATATTGGCCCTGGAGGGCCCATCCTTTTCTTCTTCAGCGCCTCCACCTTGTCAGCAGCTGCATCATCCATCCTATCAGCCTGGTCCTTCAACATAAATAGGTGTTGGTCCATGAGGTAATGAGTCCGGGTATCATGGTATGTGTCACTATGATTCTCAAAACATTTGAATATGTGCATTTAATTTTTTTTACTTCTAGCATGTGCTTGGACCTTATGGATTTCCACTTGACCACACCTGGGGGGAATGCCATGAATCCCTAGTAAGTTGGTTCCCATAGGGTTTGATTTTCCATTGGGGGGGTTCATGATATTTCATCATTTGTTCCCACCATACTTACCACTTTTCATATTTTTCCTACTCATCTGTCCCATACAATGGTCTGGGCATTCGGTTTGCCAAGCTATCAAAGGGTTGTACATTACCTTGTGGGAAGAAGGGGATAAAGGCCCAAAGGGTAAAATTAGCTGACAAAAGATAAAATACAAAAGAATGAACCTGTCATATGCTTTGCCCAGGGATCCTCGAGAAAGAAACAAAAGGCTTATCAACAAGAAATAGAGGGACCCATAAAAAATAATAAATCAAGACCTAGTTGGAGGATAGGGGGTCTCATCACAAGTCAACCTATTAAGTCCATGGGCATGTAGTGGTATGACATTACCATTCAGTTGGTCACCATGCCAACGTAGTGTCTCTTGGTGGCATAGACAAGAGAAAGGGGGTCTCATCATGAGCCAACCTTCTCATTTCCGTGAAATGCTTGTGAGTAACATTGTCACCACTGGTCACCATGCCAAGGCAATGTCCCCTAACTAGTCTCTTGAAAGAAAAAACAAATAAGAATAAAATATAAAAGGCATGAATGGGATTGGAAACATTTTCATTCATGATAAGGTGCATCTGACCCTCTTCAGAGGCACCCACGGGTAAGCCATACATTTCCCTGTGATCACTGCACCCATTGCCCAAACATCCCTTACCACCTCATCCACTTGCATGGCCTAGATTGGACTTTACCCGGAAACATCCCACATCCAATGAACACTAGCCCAATAAGAAATCCTAGCATCCCCTCCAAACTTTTCTTGTAGAATAACATAACGTCTTTGAGCACTTGTCCGGGAAAAGGGGTTTCATGCACATCTTTAAATAACTTGATGATTAGATATGATTGACATTGCTATGATCCTTGTGACTTAAGAGCCCATGGAGGGCATACTTTTTGATGTTCTAGAGCCAAACCCGATGGATAGGTATGTATGGGGAGATGATTAGTTTGGACCTCCATAGGGATAAAATCCCACTAGATGGATGTTGAGACCCCAGCCAGGGGAAGAGACAGATCAAGGGTTTGCACCGGAGAGAGAGAGGGATGTTCCACTAGGGACAGCCTGGAAGGCTTGGACCCGGGAGGGTCTTGCCCTTTTCACCATGATGTAGGCCTTGGAAGGCCCATGACATCACCCATGTGACCCATGACATCACCCAATGTTTTGGACACTTTGGAGGCAGTTGTGTGCCAAGTGGCACATGTGGCAGGATCCAAAGACCCAAGGAGGCCTAACGTTTTGCTCATGGAGGCCAACGTTTCCCTGAGAAGGCCTAACATCACCCTAAACTGGCATGGCATCATCTTTACAACTTGATTTAGTGTTTTATTATGACATTTAATGTAAAAACTGGATATTACATGTAACTACCCATGCCATCCTTTTCGACCTAATTCTGGTCATTGATATTGTATAAATAAGGGTTTTATCCCTTGTATTATTCATGATCTTTCACTCACACTTGTGAGGTCTGAAATTTGTGTCCTACTTAGGGTTTTATGGCTGAAATTTAGTGCGTACTTGTTGGAGGAGGCTAATCTTGGACTTTTTTGGAAATTTTCTTGGTGGAAGTGTTCAACTAGAGTTTATGCTTGATGATTCTTAATGAATGTAAGTGAAATTTCTGCAATTATTATTCATTGAATGATTATAGTCATGTTTATCTTGCATTTACATTAAGATTATGAAATTGCTTGCTTAGAAACCCTAGGAAGCCTATCACATGTTATTATCCTAGCTTTAGGAGCTTCTACCTACTAGATTTTTCCAAGAAGTCGATTTCCTTGAAGCTATTGTTGAGGGCTCTGCCATTGGAAGACTCAAACAATCATTGCTTCATCTTAGACATTTTTTTCTTCATCATTGAGTTAAAGAGGGAGAAAAATCTACTAAGGCCTAGGGTTACCTATACCTTAGTAGATAGTTTCCCCTAGAGTTTGATAGTTGAAGCCTTGGGTTACAACACTTTAACTATTAATCTCTCTTGTCTTTGATTCTCATATTATCATCATTTTCCTTCAACATTTGTTGCCACACAATAGATTCCAATTACGCTAAAGGCACTAGTCTAAGACCTTTTATTGAGTGATTGATCAAAACAACCATCAAAACCTACAGTCTAAGATTTTCACTAACTACTTCTAACACTATAATAGCCTAACCTACTAACATTATTTTTGTTGTTACTAAAGTAAGCTACAACCATACTTTGCAGCATTAAAATCTTCTAAAAGCAATTGAAAATGTTGGTTAATGCATTTCCTTGTTTGCTTCAAATAAATGCTAGTATTATGGTGTTAATGATTGATTATTCTTAGTCATTTTGAAGTTGTTTCAAGGAATTTATTGTGAAGTATTGTCTCATAAATATTATTGTTATAATTTTCTTTTTATTTCATCATTATCAACTAATTTTTTTTATTGAGAAAGTATGTGGTTTTATGTAGTGCTAACCAACAAGTTGTACTTGCAAAATATATAGTTTATTGTTGCTTTGTTCCGGGCAGGTACATCTTGATATATTATCACTTCATTGGCTATAACCCTCGTACTTTTTGATGAGTGGTGACTTGTGAGAGGGGACCTTTTGATAGCCATCTTGACTTTGCCTTCTCAAACCCCAAGTCACCAGGGACGTCTCCCCTGGGCCTACAACCCTAAAGAGAAAGAGGAGTCCTATTGAGGTGATAGTAATAGGATAACCTCAAGTTACGCCAATTTTATTTCCATTTACCTTTCCTTCAATCAAAGTACAAATTGTGCGATAACATAACATATCCATGGTTTTAATACTAGCATCAGGGAGCTCACTGTACCATCATCTAGCGCCATCATGAAGGGTAGCAGAGAATAATTTCATAGCTAGATCCTCAGCATCATCACTGATGGGATGAAGTTGAAAGAAGGCCCATAAATTACTCATATGATCATGGGAACTGACTACATCATTACTAGTGAATTTAAACAACCACTTCTCATACTTAGGGGGCATTTGCCTAGGGTATCCTGGTATACTTTTCATGCCTAACGGTTTGAAGAGTTTGGATGAGCATTTCTTTTCGTTATTGTCTTGGTTTGGATTAATAGTTTAAGTTATTGCGCTAGAAATTGTGTTCAAAGGAAGATTGCCTCCAAATAATGATTTTACCACAGGAGAGTTTTGGGGAGGTTTTCTTCTAAAGGACTGGGGAGGGTTGGTATGCCTCCCTGAGGTTTGTGGAGTTGCCAGATAGTTTTCTTGAAACTATCAAAGGGATAAGGGGATCACCCTTAGTGGAGTAACTAGGTAAGCTTTGCAAAGTAAAGGCTTTTGAGGAAAGTCTTATCGAAAAGTGTCATCTTTGAGGAGAATTGACTCAGTGTTCCCCAGCAGCGACACCAAAATGTTATCGCACAATTTGTACTTTCCCCAAAGCCAAAGGCAAGTGAACAATAAATTGGCATAAGAAGAGGTTGTCCTATCATTGTCACCTAAATAAGACACCTCATTCTTTTTAGGGGTGAAAGCCCAGGGGAAACGTCCCCAGTGACCTAGGGTTTGAGAAGGAAAAGGTTATGGTATCAAGAAAAGTTGTCCCCTCTCACAAGTTACACCGATCAAAAAGTCCCAAAGGTTTAACAATATGAAGCAAAGATATGCTTAAGTGTACCTGTCGAGAATAAGACAACAAGAAAACACTATTTTGCAAGTAACAATTGATGTTAGAGCTTCATAAAACCTTGGACTTAATAAAATCAATAAGTTGATGTGTAAGATGAAGCAACCCAAAATTTATAAGAACAATGTATATGTTATCCCCTAGCTTAGGGATAAATAAGGAGATTATGTTTCGACGCCCACGGATCCTAGACATGGAGTACCGAGAGCCAGATCGACTTGAGCATGGCCCTTGAGGGCCCATCCTTTTCTTCTTCAGCACCTCCACTTTTTCAGCAGTAGCAACATCCATCGCATCGGCCTAGTTCTGCAAAATAAATGGGTCTTTTTCCATGATATAATGAGTTCGAGTATCATTGTACGTGTCACTCTAATTCTCAAAACATTTGAATATGTGCATTTAATTCTTTTTACTTCTAATGTGTGCTTGGATCTTATGCCTTTCCACTTGACCACACCTAGGGGGAATGACATGATGCCCTAGTAAGATGGTTCCCATAGGGTTTGAGTTGCCACTGGGGGCATTCATGAATGGTCATCGTACATTCCCACCATACTTACCACTTTTCATCTTTTTCTCGCTCATCCATCCCATACACTGGTTCGGGCATTGGGTTGGCCAAACTAGCAAAGGGTTGTACCTTACCTTGTGGGAAGAAGGCGCTAGAGGCCCAGAGGGTAAAAGTATCTGGAAAAAGATAAAATCCAAAAGAATGAAACCTTCAGATCCTTCGCCCATGGATCCCTGAGAAAGAAATAAAAGGATTCTCAACAAGAAACAGAGGGACCCGTAAAAATAATAAGTCAAGACCTAGTTGGAGGATAGGCAATCTCATCACGAGCCAACCTATTAGCTCCATGGGCATGTAGTGGTATGACACTACCATTCAGTTGGTCACCATGCCAGGGTAGTGGCTCTTGGTGGCATATCCAAGAGAAAGGGGGTCTCATCACGAGCCAAACTTCTCATTTCCATGAAATGCCTGTGGGTAACATTGTCACCATTGGTCACCACGCCAGGGTAGTGTCCCCTAACTAGTCTCTTGAAAGAAAAATAAAATAAGAATAAAAGATAAAATGCATGAATGGGCTTGGAAACATTTGCATCCATGACAAGGTGCAACTCACCCTCTTCAAAGGCACCCACAGGTAATCCATACATTTCCCTATTATCACTGCACCCATTGTCCATACATCCCTTACCATGTCATACACTTACATGGATTGGATTTGAATTCACTCGGAAACATCCCACATCCAATGAGCACTAGCCCAATAGGACATCCTAACATCCCCTCCAAACCTGGATTGTATAATAGCATAACATCTTTGAGCACTTTTCCGAGAAAGGGGGTTTCATGCACATGTTTAAATAACTTGATGATTAGATGTGATTGGCATTGCTATGATCCCATGGAGGGAATACTTGTTGATGTTGTAGGGCCACACCCAATGGATAAGTACATATGGGGATATGATTAGTTCAGACCTCCATAGGGATAAAATCCC
The DNA here is from genome assembly GCA_009831015.1 of Picea engelmannii. Taxonomy (NCBI): domain Eukaryota; kingdom Viridiplantae; phylum Streptophyta; class Pinopsida; order Pinales; family Pinaceae; genus Picea; species Picea engelmannii. The sequence goes on from ML802988.1 coordinate 121,085, forward strand.
ACCAGATGGATGTTGAGACCCCATCCAGGGGCAGAGACAGATCAGGGGTTTCCACCGGAGAGAGAGAGGGATGTTCCACTAGGGACAACCTGGAAATCCTGGACCCAGGGGGGTCTTGCCCTTTTCACCATAATGTAGGACTTGGAAGGCCCATGACATCACGCATGAGATCCATGATGTCACCCAACGTTTTGGACACTTTGGAGATAGTTGTGTGTCAAGTGGCACGTGTGGAAAGATTCAGAGGCCCAAGGAGGCATAACGTTTTTCTCCTAGAGGCCTAACATTTTGATCTTGGAGGCCAACGTTTCCCTGAGAAGGCCTAACATGATCCTAAAATGGCATGATGTCATCCTTACAACTTGATTTAGGGTTTTATTATGAAATTTAATGTAAAAATTGGATATTGCATGTAACTGGCCATGTCGGCCTTTTTGACCTAATTATGGTCATTAATATTGTATAAATAAGGGTTTTAGCCCTTGTATTATTCATCATCTTTCACTCACACTTGTAAGGATTGAAATTTTCACCCTATCTAGGGTTACTTGGCTGAAATTTTAGGCGCAATTGTTGAGGAAGGATAAATTTTGGAGTATTTTAGCAAGTTTCTTGGTGGAAGTGTTCGACTAGGGTTTTGCTTGATCATTATTGATGTATGTACGTGAAATTTCTACAAATTATTCTTAATTGAATGGTTATGGTCATATGTTTCTTGCATTTACATTAAGATTATGAAATTGCTTGTTTAAAACCCTAGGAAGCCTAGCACATGTTATTGTCCTAGCTTTAAAATCCTTCGCCTACTAGATCTTTTCAAGAAGCCAATTTTCTTGAAGCATTTGCTAGGGCCTTGCCATTGCAACACCCTAGTATTTCTTGCTTCATCTTAGCCATTTTTTGCTTCATCATTGAGTTAAAGAGGGAGGAAAATATACTAAGGCCTAGGGTTACCTACACCTTAGTAGCTAGTTTCCCCTAGGGTTTGATAGTTGAAGCCTTGGGTTACCAACACTCCAACTATTAATCTATCTTTTCTTTGACTCTCCTACTATCATCATTTTCCTTCAACATTTGCTGCCACATCATTGACTCCATTTTCTCCTAAAATCACTAGTCTAAGACTCCTCATTTAGTGATTGATCAAAACAACCATCAAAACCTACACCTTCAGCTTGATACTAACTACTTCTAACATTAGAATAGCCTAACCTAATAACAATATTGTTGTTGTTACTAAAAAAATCTACAACCATACTTTGCAGCACTAAAATATTCTAAAAGAAATTGAAAAAGTTGATTAATGCATTGACTTGCTTGCTTCTGATAAATGCTAGTATTATGATAATGATTGATTATTCTTGGTCATTTTGAAGTTGTTTCAAGGCACTTATTGTGTAGTATTGTCTTATAAATATTGTTGCTATAAATTTGTGTTTACGTCATCATTATATCAGCCAATTTCTTTTATTGAGAAAGCCAGTGGTTTTATGAAGTGCTAATAGCAAGTTGTACTTGTGAAAGATATATTTTCTTGTTGATTTTTTCCGGGAAGGTACATCTTGATATTTTACTACATCATTGGTTAAAACCTTGGGACTTTCTGATCAGTGGTGACTTGTGAGAGGGGACCTTTTCATAGATTTTTGGACCTTTCCTTCTCAAACCCCCAGGTCATCGGGGACATCTCCCCTGGGACATCAACCCTAAATAGAAAGAGGCATCCTATTGAGGTGGCAGTGACAGGATAGTCTCCAGTTACGCCAATTTTCTCTCACTTACCCTTTCATTTGATCAAAGTACAAATTGTGCAATAAAAGTATATATATTAATAGCTTCACAATTAAGCCTTGAATAAGCTTCAAAATGACCCAAAATAGTAATCTAGAATTAGCAATATGCTAGCACTTGTCAGAAGCTAAGAAGGCAATGTAAAAATCAACTTTAACAATTGCTTTTAGGAGATTTTACTGCTGCAATATATCGTTGTAGCTTACTTTTGTAACATCAACAATAATGTTAGTAGATTAGTCTAATCTAGGGTTAGGATTAGTTAGAAAATAGCTTGAGGTAAATGGTTTGGGGGTTTTTTACATCAATCAATCAAGTGCAAGGTATAAACCAGTGTCTTTAGGGCTAACAGAGTCACTTTTTTGCATCAACAATCTTGAAGGAAACAAATGATAATGAGTGAACTAGAGACTAGAGGGAGAATGATTGAGGTGTTGGTAACCCAAGGCCTCAATCATCAAACCCTAGAAGGAAAATGGATACTAGGAATAAGGTAACCCTAGGCCCTAGTGTTACCCATGATTTTGGTCAATCTTGATGGTGTATTGATGATGGTGTACTCAGGATCCTCATAAGAACTTTCTCCTGAGAAAAGTGACATTCATTTCTTCCTAGAAGACTTAGTTTTGAAGAGAGTTCGCAGGTTGCTAATATACTAGGGTGAGAGAATGACCCATTCTCGTAGGCTGCCTTAAGCTAGGGTGCGAACTTCTCGCACTGTGCTACATAGATAGGGTGCGAACTTGTTCTAAAGATTGGAAAAAAATGAATTCTCGATGATTCTAGAAGGGAATCTTCTAGAAGAATGGGTTGGCATTCGAATGGTTATCCTTGTACTGGTTTCCCTGATATTGTGGGGTCATTCTTATCCAAGTAACCATCTCATTCTCTCCTATATATTGATGGAATTCTCATGGAAAAGGTTAAGCAAGATTCATTGGAGAATTGGTGAAAGAATTGTGTGAAGGACTTAGCTTGAACAGGAGCTTGGAGACTCTAGCAAGTCTATCAAGAGGATTTGATATTCTTCATACAAGGATCGAGCAAGTGTGTGTGTTGGATCCAAGAGCCACCGAAAGGAAGCTTACGACATCAAGACAATCAGGTTGTATCTTCTACTTTTGATTAATATGATACAGTGACATGTCCTTTTCCCATAAATTCATTCTCACTTTATTGTGTAATTCCTTGATCATACACATAAGTTGACAGTTGGATATATTTTGCTATCTTCACTTTGGTTGGTTTGTGTTGTCTTGGTCTTGACCTCACGAGAGCACCAGAGCCAAGCGGGAGCAATAGAGACCCTAGGAAGCGATACAAAGGTATGTTACTTGTTCCTTCCTACTAGCTAATTCAATGGTCAAAACTTAGGGAAAGAGTCATGTCCTGTCCTGTTTTGTTCTAGATCCAGGTGGATCTAGGGAGATCTATTAGTGTCTGCGCCTACTGATTAGTCTGATAACACCTAGCAATTTTCCTTCTTCTTTATCTCAAGCTTGGGATAAAAAAAAGCTTGATGAAACAATGGTGTTAGAGTTCTACAAAGGTAGGGCTCTAGCACATGCTTCGATGGATATGTCTTCTAACAAAATCTAATAGGTGGATAGCTATTGAGACAAGGAAAATAACATGTGTTTAATATCCTAGGGTTTTACACAAGCAATTTCATAATCTTAGTAAATGAAAAATAAAAGATACTACAACCATTAAAAGAAAGAAGAATTGCATATTTTCACTTACATTCACCAAGAATAACCTAGCAATATCCCCTAGTTGAAGACTTTCCACCAAGAAAATGCCAAAATACACTAAGACAAACATCCTCCAAGAGTTGTGCACAACTTAATTTCAGCCAATAAGCCTTAAAGAGGCTGAACTTCATACTTCACTTGTGTGAGTGAAAGAATGATGAAAAAATACAAGGGATTATTCCCTTATTTATACAATCCAAATGACCTTTAATTACAAATTAGGTCAAAAAAGGCCGACATGGTCAGTTACATCAAATATCCAGTATTTTGCATAAAATTGACAAATTAAACCCTAAAACATGCAAAAGAGGTGGCATCATGCCTTTTTAGGGTGATGTTGGGCCTCCTAAGTGAGACGTTGGCCTCTTGGAGAAAAACGTTAGGCCTACCAAGGCCTTTGGATCATGCCACACATCCGACTTGGAACACAACTGCCTCCATCATGTCCATATTATGCTGGGTGACATCAAGGGTCATGAATGTGACATCATGGGCCTTCTAAGGCCAACATTCAAGGGAAAAGGCAAGACCCCCTGGGTCCAGGCCTGCCAAGCTGTCTCTTATGGAATGTTCTCCTCTCTCTCGTGTGCAAGCCTCTGGTATATGTTTGCCCCTAGCTAGGGTCTCAGCATCCATCTAGTGGGATTTTATCCCTATGGAGGTTCGAGCTAATCATCTCCCCATATGAACTTTTCCGTCGAGTGTGGTCCTACAGCAGCAGTAAGTATGCCCTCCATGGGATCATAAGTCACAAGGATCATAGCAATGTCAATCACATCTAATAATCAAGTTACCCAAACATGTGCATAAAACCCCCTTTTCCCAGACAAGTGCTCAAAGATGTTATGTTATTCTACAAGCCAGGTTTGGAGAGGGTTCCAAGACATCCTATTGGGCCAATTCTACTTAGGTGTGGGGTGTTTCTAGGTGAAGACCAATATAGGTCATGTAAGTGCATGAGATGGTGTGGGGGATGTTTGGGCAAGGGGTGCAATGATGACAGTGAAATGTAGGTCTTACCTGTGGGCGCCTCTAAAGAGGGTGAGTTGCACCTTGTCATGGATGCAATTTTTTTCTATCCCATTCAATGCCCTTTTACTTTTTATCTTATTGATTTTTATTTCAAGAGAATAGTTGGGGGACACTTACCTAGCGTGGTGACCAGTGGTGACAACGTTACCCACAAGAATTTCACAAAGATGAGAAGGTTGTCTTGTGATGAGACCCCCTTTCTCTTGGATATTCCACCAAGAGCCACTACCCTGACGTGGTGACTAGATGAATAGTAGTGTCATAGCACTACATGATAATGGACCTAATAGGCTGGCTCGTGATGAGAACCCGTTATCCATCAACTAGGTCTTGAGTTTTATCTTTATATGGGTCCCCCCTTTTCTTGCTGAGAATCCTTTTATTTCTTTCTTGGAGATCCTTGGGAAAAGCATCTCAAGGTTTGATATTTTGGCTTTTAAATTTTTCCAACTACTTTTACCCTATGGGCCTTTAGCCCCTTCTTCCCACAAGGAAAGGTACAACCCTTTACTAGCTTGGCAAACCCAATGCCTGAACTAGTGTAGGGGAAATATGAGAGGGAATATGATGAAAAGTGATGAGTATGGTAGGAATGGATGATGACCTTTCATAAACCCACCCAGTGGCAACTCACTCCTAGGGGAACCAACTTGTTAGGGCATTATGTCATTCCCCTTAGGTATGGACAAGTCAAAAAGCATAAAGTCCAAGCACACATCATGAAGCAAAAAATAATTAAATGCACATATTCAAAGGTTTTGAGAACCATATTGACACATACCATGATACCCAGACTCATTACCTCATGGAGATAGATCCACTGCTACTTCAGAACCAGGTCGATTCAGGGTAGAAATGTTGATTCAGTGCACTACAACCATGCCTGCAAATAGGGACAACCCAGAGGTGACGGTGCAAGAGATATATAATCTTTGAGATGGCATAAATGTCACAACTACTTCATTGATTGTGATAATTAATGAATGGATTTGATTGATCTTTCAAAAGGTGGTTGCAAAGATTGATAACATATCTCACAGATCATAGTGGTAGATTACGGTGACAAAAAGGATACAAGAAAGATCCAAAACAATTATGTGTCAATTTAGGAGAGGGAAGGAAATCATAGCAAGAAAGGGCCAAAACTCAATATACATGGCCTAAAATAACATTGAAGGAAGGTTGAGCATTTCATTCATGAGGAGTAAGGCTTGGTCTATCTTAATGGGGTGAACTTCCTCCAAATTCTTGAAGATGAACCTAAATATTGCGTTTGTGGAGGTTTCATGTCAACTAGTTTGGGATTTGGACCAAGGAATGAAGAAATATCGTGGAGCTTCTCTTGAAGTTTTAATGGTTAGAAAGGAGAAGGGGAGGAAATATACAAACAGGGAAGAAGTCCAACCAAGGTGATAGAGTAGTAAGGTGGATATCAAAGAAGATAAGGAGAGAGAGGGTATATCAATCAGGATGCCTTTTGGGAGAGAAGGGGGTGGAGGTCAAGTTGATGATGTTATTGAAAGTGCATTGAAGACCACGAAGTTGTGATTGTTGTCCATATCCCTTCATTGATTCTCAACAAAGTGGACAAATTGAAACATATTGGGGCTAGAGAAACAACTATTATGTGGGAGGGGAACTTATCTAGCCCATCAATCTTCTTCTTTTATAATCATGATGAAAGACAAGAAGGTTGTTGAAATATTGTAACTACAAAGAGTATCATATTTATTATTGATGTATTATTCATTAGATTGATCCCCTTTTGTGGATTGATCATGTCGGGCATTGTAAATGACTAAATCCCCTTTTGTGGATTGGTCAAACCCTAATTGTAATATGCAAATTGAGAAGTTTCCCCCGGGGCGAATTAAAGTGGTTCTAACCACCCAGAAGAGAATTCGGCCTTGACAATAAAGAGACACCTCCTTTTAGCACTTGACAGTATGTATAAATAAAGGAAGCCAACTCCTCATTTGTTCACGCACTCATTCGATCATCCAGAGCGCAAGTTTGGAACCTGCAGTTGGAGAAGAAAGAAGAGAGAGAGAGAGGCGCATTACTTGGAGAGGATATTCTCTAGTGTTTGGTTTATTGTCTTGGCATTGCATTGGCTATCTATATTAAGGAAGTTTTTGTTGGGTTTTCTTCCCCGTGAGGGTTTCCCAGGATAAATGATGTGTATCTTGTGATTGTGTTTCTCTCAATGATCATATCTATGCTATGGTTATCTAGTAAATTGAAAAGAAACCTAATAAGATCTTAAACTTTAACATGGTATCATATCTAAGCTGAAGAGAGCATCTTTCATTGGATAAAGAAAAATTCCATTGTTGTCATACAAGAAAATTAAGGCTTTTTGTTGGAGAGGATGTTTTTAGTAAAACCCATCTAGAAAAGTGTGCCCTACCCCAATGAAGCTTTTGGAATCTTGAGCGCACCTTTTCAGTGGATAGAACTCCCAGAAAGTGAAACCCTAGTTTTCACTGGTACCAAAAAAATAGAAGTACTAGAAAACCAAGAAACCAGAACCAGTACCAGTCCATATTTATGCAAGCTCAGTTTCAAGGGGTAAAATTTGGATTTTCAGAAATCTAACTGCACCATCTTACTCGCCTCAACTCAATACATCTATCCCCTGGATTAGAATTTCAAAATTTGAAGTTTGAAAAATTAGGGTTTCCTCATAAAACCCTAAGTTGTAGTTTTTGAATTAGTTATAGTATCAGTTGTAATTGCAGTATCAGTTGAAGTATCAGCTGTAATACCAGTTGCAGACACCCTTGAAGTTTTAAAAGGTGTTGATAATTATTACCACTGCTACCAAATGGTGCCACTACCTACAAATGCTATCAAAGGTATGTACTCACATACGTTTAAATTGTTAAACTTTAAAGGGTATTTGCAGGAGAAGGGATCTCTTTCTATAGATCCAGAAGGATCTCAAGATCCAACACATTCAGAGGAATAATGCAACCCAGGTTTGATTATTCTAATATGCATCTATTTGTTATGACATTATTTTGATCTAGGTTTCATGTTGAAGCTATGACCATCATACTAACCTTTGGTCAAAATTAAAGTCAAGGTATTAGATGGATTAAAGTTGAGATCATAGAATTTATTCTCTAACCCAACCTTCCATCAAGATAGCATATTGTCTTAGTACAGAGGATAAGTTGAAGAAATCACTTGTCATCTTGAGTGAAGGACACTTGGAAGAAAAGCAACACACACTCATTCTAGAGGACAAGACTCTAGGTTCCAAGTTTGATTAATTAAGTTGATAAGATTCAAAGTTGCACATGACAAGTTGATAACTGCCCCATTACAAGTAAACATTATAGTTGAGGAAGTAGTCTTTAAAGAGTAGTATACTTGGTAGCATGTGAGAATATTGAGATAAATGCCTGTTGTAACAAATACAACTAACATCTCCTCTAGGAGAAACTTCTTCTGTTGATCCTAGGTTACCATGGAGGAATGTTTGATCACAACACTAGAAGAGTATTGACCTCATTTCGTATTGTATTTCTTACTTTTGATCTTTGCTTTAGATAGGTCACAAGTGATAGCTCTAAAGGAGCTACTATGATGATTATTTGTGCTATTGTTTTATCTACTATTATCAAAAGAGAATTATTATTGCTTGTTTTGTTGACCTTGTTTCAAGTCACAGGTGATAACCTTGAGGAAGCTATAGTGAAGGTTGTTGAAGGAAACATATTATATGAGACATGAAGTAGAATATGTACATGATAATATACACTCATGTACCAAAGAAAATGAAGAAGAAACTATCTTTTGAGATTCAGAGTATCTCATACGAAAATTAATTGTAAGGAGCAAAATGCTCCAAAGATGACCAAACATTAGAACAACAACTCACAGCAGAATTTTTCAAAGGTTAATGAAGCCACCTTAATGAGAAGAAGAACGTATTTGAATCATGATGATGCAGGAGCATCTCTCCACATCAGTCAGCCAGCCACATCAGCGGTTACAAATCGCGTGCTGAAGAGAGGCACAATCCTCATTTTCAATTTTGAAAATTGAATGTAATTAAATGTTTTAGGTTGTTGAGTTGTGACGCTGTGCTTTGCACAGGCGTAGAAGTAGGTAGGCCTTAAATGTTGAAGGCTGAGATCTAGATCGAGATGGTGGACTAGACAACCCATTCAATGTAATCGAATAGGGTAGGTGAGGTTGGAGGGAAGAGCTCGAAGAGCCCCCTCATGTAAAAGATCAATTTGTATATAATTTTGAAGAGAGTTGGAATATGCACAAGAGAGAATGAGTGTGCATAGAGAAGGAATCGAGACTCTATTAAAGTCTGAGCTCATGAACACCTTGTAAAAACAAGCATTTTCCATTTAATACAAACAACAGTTTTTCATGCATATTTCCTGTGTTGAATGAATGTCTGGATGATTTCTTCATATGTTGTGAATGTGTGTTTAGGCGTTTGCAGGAGTTGTTTTGATTTTCAGGATTGAGAGTTTCTTTTTGGTTTCATGCTAGGAGGGTGTGACAGAGTACTGCGGTCTCTGAATACTAGTGCACAGAAGCACTTCTGAACTCTGCGGATTCAGACAAAGACGTGCCAGGCGGAAACAAAAGCTAAAATCATCAACTTGGGGGAGGGTATTTGAGGTTGTTGAATACCTCAGAAGAAAAGGCTGTGTAGGTGAGACACAGTTGCAGACAGAACCTCTGTTGAGTTTTGTAAAGCTCTGCCAGGTGGGCATCGATCAAGTGTAAAGAGTGCATAGAAGAACTCTGGTGTAAGTTCGACAAAAGTCAGAATCACTGAGGATTCTAGACACTCTACCAGGTGGGCATTGAGCAGGTGCAAGAGTGCACAGAGGAAGAACTCTGTTGTAATTTCAGAAGGAGACAGAAGCTCTAAGGAGTTCTGTACAACTCTGTCAGGAGGGCATTGAGTCAGTGTGCAGACAGGCACAAGGAGAAAGAACTCTTTGAGTTCAGAGATTGAAGAAGAGTCCACTGAAGGATCTTCGCAGGGTTTCTAAACACACTGAAACACTCAGCAAGAGGTTGCTTGAGTGAAGGATAGCCAAGAGGGAATCCAAGTTCTCCATTTGAAGGAGAAGGGAAAAAGGATAAAATCCCTTAGAGGCCTGAGCATCTGAAAAGATCAGAAGAGATAGTACCTTTGTGTGCGTGAAGACTCTGTAAGGAGTGAAAAAGTCACATAACTCTTTGAAGGGTTCGGGGTTCCCTAAAGCTCGAGAGAAGCAACATTTTTATACGCGCAGGCAAGGACTCAAGTCGAAGAGCTCGCAGGTAAAGGAGAACAAAGGTCAAGGCCTTTGAACATTGGAATTTTTCCAAGTATTGGCAGAAAAGTGCGCCAAAGCTCAGCAGGAGCACAACTGTCGTCGGATTGAGTTGAAGAGATATGGACCATTGAAGGTTTCCACATCTAGGAGGCAGTGCAGGAGGAATGCATGGGAGAGATGATCTGAACGATCAAATCTCAAGCGAATAACCATCAGCCGTTAGATCTGACAGGAGATGCATGGGGGTTAAACCTTCATGAACAACTAAGCGAAATTCCCAAAGGAGTATCGTATCAGGATTTCAGTGTTCGGGAGTCCGGAGGATGAGAGTCTGGGCCCTCGACATCAGAAATCGTGAAAGGGAAAATTCGATCTGAGCCGTCCATCTACGAGAGGACGCGTGTCGCGGAATCATCCATTTCAGAGATTCAGGCAGCGGGACTCACAGAGGTGAGTGCCTAGACTTTGTGAGTAGTGAAGTCACGAAGTCGCTAAATCATGAGGACCAAGGACAACCGTTGGATCCAGGTCATGGAGGACCGTTGGATCAGAGCCTTATCACGCGTATCACACATTAGGAGGTTCGGAGGTTGAGTGGACCTCTTCTCGATATCAAAAGTCACGAAGTGCCAAGAGCCGAGGCATGAGTGTGGACACGTGGTAGAACCATAATGTGGGGCCCATGTGGTTGATAGGTGGATACGCATCACCTGGAGAAAGGAGTCAACACTTCGTTGACTTCTCGTGTCTCGGAGATTCACGAGATAAGAGCACGGGAGCTCGACGCTACAACTCGCGAAGTGGCGAGTTGCGAGAAGTGCGAAGGGAGGTCAACCCTCACTGACTTTAAAGTTTCAGAGGTTCGCACCGGAGGAGCACGGAGGCTCAATCCTTCGACTTGAAATGTCGTGAAGTTGCGACGGGAGATAGCGTTAAGCCTAGCCGGTGGTCACGCGTGGAGGGCACTGACAAGGGAAGGAGCTATACCCATATCGACATTTCGGGTATCGTGAAATTGGAAAGGAGGAGTCGAGTGTTTTGAATTGCGAACTTGCGAGATTGCGAGTTGCGACAAGCGCCTTTGGAATTGGGCCTTGGTCATAGCATTGTGGTCACTTGGGAAAGGTGGATCTTGCACCTTGTGATGTTCGCATAGGGGAGCTTCCGAAAGGACCTGTGGATCGCTTGAAAGGAGATTCCAGCAGGGAGTCAAAAGGAGCCACTTCGGCTCATAGAAGAAACTGAACGATTCTTAAGACTGGGAGGTTGCACAGAGACTCTGTCGAGGCAGAGGTGGCGATTTGTGTCACATGACTCCATCTTTCATATTTAGACTTGGTATTCAACACCAAGTATACCCTGTAAGAGATGATGAAGCCCTTGTAGACTCAGAAGAAATCAAGAGTAAGCCTGATCTCAGAAAGGATCAGATGAAGAGATAACTTCCAGGATTGGGAGACAGATGCCATGAGAAGACTAGATCGTAACCTCAGAGACTCCTAGGAGATATGAAATATCCTGGAATATTTCCTTGTTTCAGTGACAAAGAAGGAAGCCAGTCAAAAAGACTAGGATATGGATTCTTTTGTGAGACTAGAAGAGAAGTTAGTATTGACTTCCAAGATTAATCTATACAGATCAAGCATGTTGCAGATGTACAAATATTGATGTGTGTCGAAGAGGATTCTCCCAGAAAGAGGGAGAAGACTATGCTGAGACACTTACTCTAGTAATTGAAGAAATAGTTACAATATTTATGAAGACAACCAGAACAACCATGATTCGTATATAGTATGAGATGCAGGGGGAGCAATCCCCATATTTAAAATTGAGTGGCAGTTGGTGCATTACATTAGTTGGATCATGGAGACATGACTTACAATGAAAGATAGAGTTACCTCCATGAAAGAAGAAGAGATACCTTTAGTGTCAGTTATTGAGCCACTCTCAGTTTCATATGAAGTTGTTGTCGTGATAGAATAAGAGGAGTTACTCATAGATTTCAGTAGCCACAATGAGAATGAAGCAATCACTCTCAGCTTCAGAGAAACTGTAGGTGCAGAGTCCTAGTTCCAAAAGGAACAGTTGCAGAAAGAGGAGAGGACATACTCTCAGGTAGTGAGACAAATAATGCCTTGCATAGAGCACATAGAGCTAGCACATGATTGTGCAGATTGAGTTGCAGTTGAGCAAGTGTACCAGATTGGTACCATGTAATGAGAAAATTTGATTTGAAAATTGAAGATAGAAAGAATCATGTCTGTTGGTTGAAGGAAGATTTGTACGTGTTGAAGCAAGCTCCTAGAGCTTGGTATAGAAGCATTGACAATTTCCTGACGAGCTTGGGCTTTACCAAGAGTAAAGTTGATTCTAACCTTTATCTCAAGGTTATGAATGATGAGCTAGTGATCTTACTACTATATGTAGATGATGTATTCTTGAAAAGATGAATAAAATCTCATCATGGATTGCAAAAGAAGCTCGCTACAAAGTTTGATGGAAGACCTAAATGCATTATCTCTTAGATCTTGAAGTTTAGCAGAGCAAAGAGAAGATCTTCTTTAACCAAGGGAAGTATGTAGTGAAAATGAAGAGGTTTGACATGTTGAAATGCAAATCCATGTACACACCCATGGAAATGAAGTTGAAGCTCCTGGTAGATACCTCGTCAAAATTGGTTGATGCTACTATGTACAGACAAATTATTGGTTCAGTGATGTATCTGACGAATACCATGCTAGATATATGTTTTTCCTTGAGTCAGTATTTGGTAGAATCTAGACGTGTTCACATTGTTGTTGCAAAACATATGATGAGATACCTTAAGCGTACGTTGGATTTTGGTCTCTATTATACTAGAGATCATGACTTCAAACTAAGTGGTTACACCGATTCATATTGAGCTGGAAGTGTTTCTAATAGAAAGAACACTTCATGATGTTTTTTTAGTCTGAGGTCAGCCATGAATTCATGGCAGAATAGGGAGCAATTCAACATTTCTCCGAGCACGACAAAAGCGGAATACATTGTTTCATATTCCGCTAGATGTGAATTTGTATGGCTTCAGATGTTGTTGACAGATCTATTTGATCTAGAGATGGAAGCCACCATGATCCTATGTGATAACCATATTTGTATGGAGATGATGTGTTCTATGATGAGTCATAGCACATAGAGATTCAGTATCACTTCATTCGTGATATATTGTAGAGAGGAGCCATAAAGATCCAGTATGTTAGCACAGATGAACATGTTGTTGATGTGTTGACCAAGCCTCTATCTCGTTTAAATTTTGACCACTTTAAAGATAATCTCGGTGTAGTCCGAAAGGACCTCCCTCGAAAGGGGGGAGTATTAATGTGCTACCGGCATTGTGCTGTGATGCCAGCTTCGTGTTAATGATGATTCTCCAGCCTTGTGTTGTGATGCCAGCTTCGTGCTGATGATGTGTTGCCAGCCTCGCACTGTGATGCCAGCTTCGTGTTGATGATGTGTCGCCAGCCTCGCGCTATGATGCCATCTTCGTGTTGATGATGTTTTTCCAGCCTCGCATTGTGATGCCAACTTTGTGTTGATGATGTGTTTCCATCCTAGTGTTGTGATGCCAGCTTCATGCTGATGATGTTGTGTTTCCAACTTTGTGTTGATGATATTATGTAGCTAGCTTCATGTTGTGATGCCAGCCTTGTGTTGAAGAATCTTAGCCTAGTGTTGATGTTGATGATGCTCCGGCCTTCGTGTCATGATGTTGTTGTTGATGATGATGCTCCAGCCTTTGTGATGTGATATTACTATTGTTGATGTTGTATCAACATTGTGTTGTTATTGATGATGATGATATATTAGTGTTATACTAATCCATGTTGATGTAGATGATGATGATGATGCCACTTCAACTTCTTGTTGAAGATGATGATGATGATGCCACTTTAGCTTCTTGTTGATGATGATGATGATGATGATGATGATGATGATGTTACTTTAGACTCACACTGAATATGATGATGATGTTACCTTAGCCTCATGCTGATGAGGATGATGATGCTACTACATCCCCATGCTGTGAACGATGATGATGAGAAAAACTTACGATGATTTATAGATATGTTAGTCAGTGTTCCAGATGTTGTTAATGTTGTTTCCCTCTCTCTCTCTCCTGATGATGTTGTAGAATACCCTTGTTTTTAAAGGGGAGTGTTGAAATATTGTAACTGCAAAGAGTATCCTATTTATTATTGATGTATTATTCATTAGATAAATCCCCTTTTGTGGATTGATCATGTCGAGCATTGTAAATGACCAAATACTCTTTTGCGGATTGGTCAAACCCTAATTATAATATGCAAATTGAGAAGTTGTCCCCCAAGCAAATTAAAGTGGTTCTAACTACCCAGAAAGAGAAGTTGTCCCTACTAGTGAAGAGACACCTCCTTTCAACACTTTCCAATTTGTATAAATAAAGGAATCCAGCGCCTCATTTGTTCACTCACTCATTTGATCATCCAGAGCGCAAGTTTGGAAGCTGTCGTTGGAGAAGAAAGAAGAGAGAGAGGCACATTACTTGGAGAGGATATTCTCTAGTGTTTGGTTTATTGTCTTGGCATTGTATTAGCTATCTATATTAAGGAAGTTTTTGATGAGTTTTATTCCCCATGAGGGTTTCCCAAGATAAATGTTGTGTATCCTGTGATTGTGTTTCTCTCAGTGATCCTATCTATGCTATGCTTATCTAGTAAATTGAAAATAAACCTAATAATAGCTTAAACTTTAACAAAGGTTTCCATGCAATAGCCCAATATATCCATAGGATCAAACCCCGAGGTAAATGGCCTAGGAAGGAATACAATAAAATGTTCAAATCCAACAATTTGATTACTAAGGACACTAGAATCATGACTTCATATAATCTCACCATATTTAAGTTCAACTAGTCATTGGGGATGGGAAATTGTGTAATGGACCTTATGAAGATGTTTACGAGAAAGATCAAGTTCCACAATCATACTTGAGTAACTCTTATTTTCTTAAGAACATAACTATATTTTTCATTCAAAGTTGAAAATAGATTACAATATCGGTTCCCTAACCATACATGAAAGGAAAATAAACCAACTAATGTAACCAAACCCTAAGAGAAAGAGGCCAAGCACTAGTAATATTTTCTTATTCTTGATTCCTTAGATTTCCTAAAGTCACCTAGATACTAAGGACAATCCAACTTAGCTAATTCTTTACACTTTTCAATCCTCATGGATGAGTTGATTACCTTGGGTCCTGGAGAGGAATGTTGGGGAATAGCGTGGAACACGATATGAAACAAAGGACACAGTATTGCAGATAATATAAGAGGAATACAAATTTCAAAGAAAAGGGGTGGTGTCTAAAGACACCATTACATCACTTAAGAAGAACACATTGTGATCATAACAACAAAGTGCATGTTGCACATCTTTATCCACATGATATGTTGCACAATCTCAATTCACATGATTAACAATGACCCAAGGGGTCTCTTTTTATAGCCATGTTATCCCCAACTCCTAGGGATAACTAAGGAGATGATGTCTCAAGGCCCTTAGGTTGCAGACATGGAGTATTGAGAGACAACTTGACCAGTAGTGTTCACTTGCACAAACATAGACCCGCCTCACCACCACATTTCCAGGTTCATCATGACGATATCCACCACATCAACTGGCTTTCAGAAGACATTGGGTCTTGCTCCATGAGGTACAAGCTAGGTATCATGGTGAGTGTCATTTCAATATTTTAGGCATATTGTGACCAAGGTACAGTCAAGGTGGGTATTGTTTTTCATGCTTAGGTAGAAGCCCCACCTTGGCTTCAACCTGGAAACATCTTAAAAGAATAAAAGGAAATAAATGGGCTTGTAAAAAGGTTGCATTGAAAATGAAGGTGCAACACACCCTCTACAAAGGCACCCATAAATGAGATGCTATGATCCCTTGTATGTCATGAAACCCATGCCAAAAATTCTTGCCTCCATCCATGTCAATTCATCCACATGACTTAGAGAGAGGTCCACTTGGAAAACACTCCTAAACTTGAGGTACGATTGACCCAATAGATTGCTTTGTCAACCCTCCCATACCTAAACTAGGAAAATTGTATAGGGTCTTTGAGAACTTGCTTATTTTGGTGAGGTAGTTTTGATGTACATGATTAGATGGCTCTTTTATTGATTTGATTTACTCATCATGATGCATTTGACTTGAGATCCTTTGAGGGCGTATTCATTGTCTTTGTAAGACCTAGTTAGTGGACAATTTTGGAAGAATAAGCCTAGCTTGGGCTTCCTTGGGGCTTGAATCCCATAGGTTGGATACCAGGTTCCACACACTGAATGATGATGACATGCCTTTGGAGGCCTAAGAGAAACCTTGGAGGATATTTCCTATCCCCTACAAGCTAAGCGACTTGCCTTTGGAGGCTAAAACATCACCTTTAAGGGATTGACGTCACCCTAGGGCTAGGGTCTTGGTGGTGAAGGGACACTTGGCACATTTTGATGAAAAATTATTGGATTGAAGGAATAAACCCTAGTGAATGAGAAGGAGGTCCTATAGGGCCCAACTATTACCTTTTTCTCCTTCAACGACTTACTAAAGGTGCCAAGACATCACCCTCTAGAGGGATGACGTCACTTTAGGGTTTCTATTGTGCATTTTTTTTTAATTTAAATTTGAATTTAGTTTGTAAAGGGGAAAAGTAAGGGTTGGTATCCCCCTAGTTTGTGGTTTACCCTAATTTTTTTGGACAAACTCTTGTTAGAGGTTTTGTATAAATAGAGATCATTTCTATCTCATTTGAGCATAGCTCTCCCATTGTGAGAAGACTACGTTAGCTAAAATTTTCACCCTACTTGGGCAATTCTCTTTATCTCTCTTGGTTACATTATCTTGTGATGGTTTTTCTTATGTTATTGGATGGATGGATGATGTGGTAGCTCTCTTGGAGGCTTGTTCTTGTTTCATGGTGGATTTTCCTTGGTGAATTAGGGTTTCATATTGTTAATGCTTCAACTAGGTAAGGAGTTCATGTTTATTGCTCTCTTTTCTTGGTTGTAAGGTATTGTGATGATCCCTTGGTGAGTATAAGGGCATACAACCCCTCCAAGTCCATTATAATTGTTTGGAATAATATATTATGCAAAGGATACTAGGAGGACTAAAAGGGCTTATACCCTCCTAGGTTTTCCTTGTTGGTTAGGGTTTACCTTGGGGAGTCAAAGGGTTTACAACCCCAAAGAAGTAACTCAACCAAATTTTTTAAATAAGAGACTCAATTTTTCCCAATAGAAAGGCACTAGTCTTCATGCATTGGAGAAATAAATTATTGCATTCGTAATCGTGAAAAGTTGAGATATTGAAATTGTCTTAAGTGGAAATTAACCTATATGATATACATGTCTCTAAGCCACTAAGGCATCTTATTTGGCCAAGAAATTTTTACAATTGTTACAAATTAAATATACAACCATTAGGGTTTCAGAAACTCATCATAGCTTTTGGTTTTACTTATCAACCGTCATAATTTGCCAACATAATCTACTAGTCCTAGCGCATCTTTTGGGTGGATTTTTTGCAAGTTTTGGTGGCTGATTTTTCTGCTGTAACAACTTGTTTTCTACAACCATAAGGATGCAAATATATCTCTGCAATACTTATCTATAACAAACTTACATTGATGCTAAATTCTATGCTTTTATACTTGAGCTATACTTGTGTTTAATAGTATATCTCTTGCATCATTTGTTAGATTTTTAACATCTTGTTAGCAGTTCTAATAATCATTTCTTCACTGATATATATATTTGTTGAATCCTACAAATAGGAACAAAAATATTAACTCTCTTGTCCACTTAACATATAGCTTGTATACTTGGTGTTTCTTGTGTCTCGAGCAGGTACCATCATCATCCGCAAGTACTTAAACTACTTGGAAACCATTGACCACTACCGAGACTCATTTCCAAGCTACTTTCCATTTAGAAAATCGAACTATAGGGGAATCCACTCATAAGTATCACTTTTCATCTCATTCCCCCCTAAGGTCACTCGAGATTCCCCCCCTTGAGGTGATCACTTCACCTCTAAAGTGATGGGAGTACCTATTTGAGGTGACAATGGGTAGGTATTCTCCTAGTTGTTTCCATCTTATGGTTTGGATCGAGATTTTCCCAACCTACAACCCATGTGATAACAAGCCTCAAGATCGAATTTATTTCCATAGAATCTGGAAGATCTTGTCCACATGTAACCGTCAACAGTTAGAGTTGACTCCGCAAAATCTTCTTTGTCGAGTCGATTCAACATGACTCAACCCGGTCGCCTATGCATCCAACTCGTAGTCAATTGTTGGGATGGTCAATCCACCACCTAACTATCACTACTGCATTTGGGTCAAATTCCGATGGCGCGTTCGACGCAATTGCCACTTTCTATTATTGAAAGACCGACAAACCTGGGACCCCCTCAAACGCCGTTTCACATGACGTCATTTTTTCGACGACCTAGTTTTTGTCTATATTGCGACGTTTCAAATGTGGCAAGAGAGACGTTGCAAACATGGCAAGACCGATGTTTCAAATGTGGTAAGAGAGACGTTGCAAATGTGGCAAGACCGATGTTTCAAACGTGGCAAGAGAGACGTTGCAAATGTGGCAAGAGAGACATTGCAAACGTGGGAAGTGAGACATTTCAGACGTGGCAAGAGAGACGTTTCAAAGGTGGCAAGACTGACATTTCAAACGTGGCAAGTGAGACATTTCAGACATGGAAAGAGAGACGTTTCAAAGGTGGAAAAAGAGACGTTTCAAAGGTGGCAAGAGAGACATTCTGAAGGTGGAAAGACCGACGGAACGAGGTATTAGCTTCGACGTGGTTGCTATGGGAGTGACACTCTTGGACGTCACAAGAACGGCGTCCATCAGGTGGCAACAACGACGTCCAGGAGTTACTATCTCCGACGTGGTTTCTATGGGAGCGACAATCTTGGAGGTGGAAAGAGAGACATCTTGGACGTGGAAATAGCGACGGGAAGAGAGTGAAACACGTCACAATTGCCACCTTTGTGTAGGTATTTAAAAAAAAAATACAATATCAATATCAAGACCTAATAGTCATTCCAAGCCCAAAGGAGGAGTAAGTCATATAGGTGTCAGCTAGTGACAGCATACATGGAAATTTCTTCCTTCTTCATTAACATTTTCTTCAAAATTAAATTTACGACAACGAAAAGACAGAACTTATTTGCAACCTTCAGTGCACACTTTAGCTTCAGTCACTTCAAAATCCATGTTATCTCGCCTTTCACTCTCAAGCCAAGTGGGAGATTGCATCTCCATTTCATTTAAGTTCAAAGCTTCATCATCATTTATGAAAACAATTTATTCATAAGGATGGTCTTTGAATTCAGCCAAATGATGCAGAACAGAAGGCACACATTCACTCAACAATACTGATACATATTTTGAGCAATCTGCATCATTGACAAATTGTTGTTCATTGTTGATGAATAGACAAATATCTTCTTCTTGAAGCTACGCTTCATCTTGTTCTTCAAGCTTTGATTCACCTTCAACATTCTGCCCAACTAGTACCTGAGAACAAGTCATAATCATAACATCTTCTACCTGCACACTATGAACTCTAATGTAGCAGTGGGAGAAACCCATAGAAGAGCTATGATACTACATTAAATAGATGAATGTCGACACCCAAGCTCTAGCCAATCCCTCTGGATTAAGTGGTCGGGTTGAACAAGATACGGGTAGAAAATTACCATTTAGAAACTATGCATGAATCTATGTTGGCAAAGAAGACAACCCTATG